>JAQFXW010001134.1:0-15681 GCA_034693945.1 Dendrobaena attemsi | reverse complement strand
CTTCCAGCCAACTACATAGCTTTCCGAAAACATCGGACATCTCTGGGTCAACAGGGCGACCACATTTTACATTAACAGTGCCTGCCTTTGCTGAAACATCATTACTAATACCAGAAGGTATTGGTTTCAAAACAAAAGCTTGGTAACAAGCTCTGTGATAGAACGCTTCTGCCGCAACCAAATCACAGCAAGTTTCTAACCGACCTTGGACTGCAGTTGCCAATGAATCTATTCTTTTCCGACAAATTTCCATTAACGTAGAGTGAAATGGAAGAGTCATAACAGCACTAGTGTCGCGCCTGTCAGGTTTGCAGCAAAAGAAGCAATGTTGCTTCCAATCAAAAGTAATGGGTACTGCAGATCTTGTTACCTTTGGTGCAACAGCATCTTCCTCTATTGGTGCACGTCGTTTTTGACTTTCGCGGAATTTTTTATTGGTGTATTTTTTGCGACAGCTACAGTGAACACACACACAACGTTCGGTTTCCCTCTTAAGTACTCGGACAACTCGTCATCTCTACGCAACTCACTATACTCAAGTAGCGTTTCAATTGCTTTCTCTGACATTGATACTTTGGCGTCCCTTGTCGTACTAACATCAAATTTAATACGACATATGGCACAGAACTCTTGTGTGAACTCAAACATGGCTGATTGTTTTTAATGATTTGTGTTTAATGATAACCAGTCCGACAAGGATCAATTAATAAAGAAACTCAGTAAGTCTATCCACAACGTATTAAGCGCGTAGTCTTCGTGATTACCCAAAATAAACTGGCAATAAAATAAAGCATCGTGTAATAATTCGACATTTCTTCACTTCCTTTCGAATTACTCTCAGATTACTACAAAATACATTGTTGGAAAATGGTCAACAACGCCTACTATACGTTAAACCTCTAATATCGCTCACGCCCAATTCAAACCATAAAAAACATATTTCGAGTTGTCAGATTTTGTCAGATTTTGTGTTTTCAGAATTATCGACAAATTCAACATTTGGAAAAATATTATTCAGCTTGATTAGAATTTTGTCCCGGTAACATACGACAATTTTTTAATTCTACTCGATCATCAGCGGCCGTCCTCATTCGTCTCATTCTACTCGTTCGTCAGGGCCGTTGCGGTATTTACCTACACCGCCAGCTAGCTTGCGAAATTTTTTGAGAAATCACGTACTCCTATACAAATATATCGGATTAGAATAGAGAAACGTTGTAGGCTAAGTCATCAATCGCAATTTGTATAGCGCCCCGTCAAGATCCTTACTCAGATGCCAGTACCGGTAAGTATACTTGAACACATGGAGACATTAAAGATTGTGGTTGCAATTATAGTTTAATTTAAAATGTATTGCAAATATATTAACAATATTTTATTTCGAAAGCCATTTTCACTTAAAAGTGAATGGCTAATTAAGTAAATTAGTTAATGAGTTCGAAGACTTTTCTATTTTAACCTTCAAATATTAAGTTGACTTCATAGTCCGTTTTGTTAGCGCAACATTGTGCATTTTGTAGGTACAAGCAAAAGAGTTACATATTTGAAATCAGCTCATTTTTCTGATAATTATGGGATATCTGCACACTTTCTGAAGTGAAAAAAAAAATTCCGAAAATTTTGTGTTAGCGGCCACAACACGTAGGCTATTGTAAATTGTAACCTGCCATGGTCAAATGTAGGTTTTGTTGGCAAAGATTGTACACCTTTGCCCAGAATTCTTGCCTATTTTCATGAGATTCTCCTCTGTGAGACCTTTCAAACGACATATTACCTGTTTATTTATGATATTCCTAATAGGAGTTGTATGCTTTAAAGTCCACTTGGATTATAAATGCAAACAGTGCTTTGACATAATAATTAGAGTCCTTAGCAACATACACAAGTCTTGTTACCAAGCTATTGGCTCGTAACTTGGCATACATATTATTAAGTGACACAATCATTCACTCTGCCTGGAGGTGAGTCGGATCCACGAGCAATTGTGAGTGAAGGACGTGTGCCTTGGATGCGAATCGAACCTGCGCCACCACACCCCATTATATCAAATGTACAACATGCACACAGAATTACACCAGACAGTTTCTCACTCAAGATTAGCTAAAGCAGTAAAATATGCCCTCTTGTTTGTTTACCAATAATAACAAACAGGATTTGGAGATGAACATTTGATCTCGTCCATCTTCAATGTCACGAAAGCTTCAAAAATACACATGTTTGCATACCAACTTTAAACCTGACAAATGTATGTTAATTTCATAATTATTTAGCCCATCCTCATTCATCCAGGCTTTGGACTGGCATTGTTAACCATAATAGTTAACAGTGGCTGAGTTAACTATTTTTTTTTTACTTTTCAAATTATTTTATACTTTTTTGTTTTTTAGATTAGTTTTATTAGTTTTTCTAAACATATTTACAACACCTACATTGATGACAACATAACATGCTCTCTGATATGCTTTGATTAGAATTGAAATGACAACACCAGTACAAAGGATTAGGGCAAACAATCATATTCCACCATTGCAATGGTCAGTGTTGGACTCCATCAATATGGTGTATTGGTAGACAGACGATATATATGCAGTGTTTTCATCAATGTTGAGAGATACAATATATAACAATTACTTCCGGACACATTTGCCTACACCACCACACTGACACAGAGCTGTGCAGACCAGATGTGATTTAACACACCTGCACCTTCCAAAGCAACCCTTCTTGCAGCCACAATGGATTAGTTCACTGCAACTTTGTGAAACCTCGGGCAAAGTCATCCATCGTGGTACCCAGCATTCACTATCTTTTGTCCAACCCCAATCAGCTGGATCTGCGATATGAGGTTGGTTTTCCATACAATGCCCCCAACAGTGGACTGCTTGATAGATGGATCGCCTAACGTGCTGTAAGAAAGCATCAGATGATGGTGGAAGTGATTCTAAAGATTTTGATTTTTTTGTAAACATTTGCATTCGAGCAGAATCAAGATTTATGCATTCGCTGGTCCTGTCATACATTATTATAATGAATCGTTCCAAAACAGAGATTGTGGATTCTGCCAAACAGTCATCGGCATCATACAAATTAAGAAATGCCTCTGTTACCACTGGATAGGAAGTCCAGGCTTCCCACGCAGACTTTTTACCTTTGCCACAGAAGCTGGAGGTGGTATCGCATCCTGTCAAGCTATGGAAAACAGGGAGTGCTAAGCATTTGCTTGAACCAAGAGACTTGGACAAATCATGTACAGCAATTAATTTAACTGCTTTACCAACACCAAAGTGGATCCAAAGTTCAGAAATATTCAGACGAGTAAAATAAGATATGGCCAGAACAACAACATCGGTATCTACAGTTCTAATGGCAATTGTTTTCAGACCGTTCACAGAAGCATTTGAACAGTGAAGAATGAGGCGCATGTCTGCCTCTTCATGGTTACAAGGGTCAATGTTGGTTACATCAAATTGTTGATTGCACAATACATGGTCATCATATGTGACAACAATTTGTTTGTCATAATGAATAATTTTAGATGCAGCCTCAGCAAGGATGTGGAAGAGTTCTGTTTTGTTGTCGTCTACTCTCAAGAATTCCTGCCAGTTTCTGGGAATCTTTGTCGTAGTCAAAACACGTGTCCGTGTTCCTGAACCACGTTTCTCCCTTGCAGAGGACTTCAAACTATTTGCAAGATATCTGTCAAAAACAATATCCAATCGCTGAACTTTCGACAAAACAGAATGAATGTATGGAAGGAATATTGTGTTAATATATTCCTCAAAATTTCTGCTACCACCAGGATTAAGCATCTGGATAATTACAGCACCATCCAAAACACAACATTCTACATTAAGTTCAGAAATATCTTTGGTTTGGCTACACAATGTACTGAAGCAAGTCAGCAAATCTGATTTGGTACCAAATCTGAGTGATCCTCGCTGTGATAAAGATGGGGGACAAGCTTGATTTTCATGACGAAAAAATTCATCAAGATCACTTTCACGAGACTGGCAGGCAATGTACAATTGTGAAAATAAATGACAATCCATTTTCAGTTCAGCCACTTTTAACCGACTTGCACTCTTGTTTTTGGAAGCAGACTTGAAGGTAAACAACGGCAGCTTATTCTTAGGAATTGCTTCATGAATAGAAACTGTTCCATGAAGTCTGTCACGGAAAAAAGTCTCCAATTGATTTCTTCCCAACTTGTGAGCTGATCTAACACTGGAACAAACAGCGCTATCTGCAATTGTGTGACAGTCTAGGAACAGTAAATCATCATTCGCTGTTTCATTAAAAGGATTATCATCATGCTCAAAAACCTCAAGTAAATTCCTAACATCATGCTGAAATCGTTTCTGACAATACGGTTTCTGTTCATGGTGCTTGCGGTCATTGCTAGCCCAACTAAAAGTCCCTTCAAATTCTTTCACCATTCTTAGAATTTCTGGACCTGCAATTACCCATCTGCTCAGAGCAGAATCACTTTCAGTCAATCCAATTACACCTCCATCACCTTTGATCAATGCATTTAGTTGTTCATGCGCATGGTCAATCGAAATATTGGAAAAATGCTTATTTGATTTAGAAATAGTAAATCTAGAATTCCTGAATTCGGATGCTATATTAGGATGAGCTGTTTCCAGATTCAGCATGTCTCGCAAATGCACAGACAACCATCGTGCATAATGAGTGTGATCGAGACAAAAAAAACATGGTGCCAAATTTCTTAACGACTCCACGTACAACTCAAAATTACCCTTTCTAATTGACCGAACAAAGGTCAGAACCTTCAATTCAAGCTCCAGAACAGTGTTCCAGTATAAAAACTGGACAGAACTCTTACTTTTTGCTGAACACCACTGAGCATAAGACAATCTATTTGAGTCAGGGGTATCACTACAGTACCTAGAATATGCATGTTGCTGGCAAATGTATAAGGCAGCAGCTGTAATTGTGTGTGCATAACGGGTTCTTTTAACGTGTGAAGCTCCAATGAATGAGTCTGCAATGCCAGACGTCGCAACCCCTGCATTCACTAAACACTGCACCCAACCTGAACCGTCTAACCAGTTGCCTAGCATCTTGAGAGCAGCCATTTCAATATGTAAACCCCCCATCATCATAACAAAACGGTTTTCTCCATATACTTCAGGCCAGTGCCATTGTATCTGCTTTGCTAGAGCAAACAGAGGCTGGTCGAAAGTTACTACAGGCACTTGTTCTGGATTCAAATTAGAAACAGCATTACGAACAACTGTCAGAGAATGTCGAATCATTGCTACAGTGTTAGCAGTGTGACGAAATATTGGCAACATTGCAGTGATTGGCATTGGTTGAGATTCTTGAATGCTGATCTCAGCATGGTGGCCAGCCCATGTGATATTAATTGGATCAGTTTCATTTTCAATACCATCCTTAACTTTCTGCAGCCAGTCATATTCAGATTTTGTATTACTGAGTTCTTCTGATAGGTGACACTGAACTGTTGGAATGTTTGCATCGCGTTTAGGAAATATACATGGTGGAACTTCTGAATACACAAGTGGGAGCACAATTTCTGATGAAATGGAAGAAGCTTTATCAAGCGAACGAGTTGTACGCCTGTCAACACCAGGATTGTTAGTACTCGGAAATTGCATAAGAGAAATAGCAGTTCCATGGAAAGAAGACTTGGCAGTTGTAGAACTTGGATTGTGGTCGATATTATCTACTGCAGCAACAGTAAATAAACCACCCCTCAGCGCAGGAGGGCATACAAGTTGCTCAGAATTGTACTGTGCACACACACTATTTCCCAATTTTGTTGATATTTGATTAACTCTGTCATATGATATTGAAAGACCCAGTCTATTGCATTTATCCACAATTTTCTTTTTACGTGTTGCTGAATGTAACATCATGCCCATATAAACTGAAAGTGGGGTTTCTTGACTTACAGTGTGTCGAACGAAAGAAGATTTCTGACAAATTCCTGATGCCATCGTTCTTCTGGGCCTTTTAATAGCATTGAAAACGATTAACTGTGATATTGACAAAGCTGCCTGATTGTCACTGATCTCGAAATTACCTGGCCCTTCGAGCAACATACCAATGAGAGACACTAATACCGGGGGTACAGAATTTTCCTGACTGGCTTTATCAAATGAGCTATTGAAATTAGATTCCCTTGCTCTAAACATCTCATTTCTAATCAGCTTAGCAGTGTGCATTAGCAAGATGGCATCACTGTCAGAGCTTTCCTTCAACTTTTGCACAGCAATGCCAAGACTATCATTGAAGGTTAATAACACTTCTTTACCATGGTCTACAGTGGTAAGATCAGGGCAATTTTCAAGCAGGCGGTCTTTAAAACGTGTCGAGTGAATTTTATTACCAACAGAAACTCCGTGGTGCTGAAGCTTTGCAGTATACAACTCCACAAGTTTACTTAATGTAAACACTGCGGGAGTGCTCTCATTCATTCGTATCTCTTCAATATAGGCAATGACATCGGCCAAGGCAAGCGACTCCATATAGATTTCCGAATGACAAACGCCATCGTTTACTTGTGGAAGGGATTTCTCCACTATCGAAGCTTTACGATAAAGACCAAGAAGACATGATGGATGGTACTGCGCTTCAATTGCAATTAGATCTCCTTGTGCAAGCTTAGCTAGTAAATGAGGGTCCTGTATTATTTGAGCACAATGGCGTACTCTCTCAGTAACTGGTTCAGTCAAAACTGTACGCCGATTGTCTTTCCCTTCTATCTCACAAAAAAAGCAAACTGAACTGAACGCAGTCTCTACAAAACCTGATTTTGAACGTGTCAAGCGCGGCAAACGCTCTGGAGTTTCACTTTCATCTTCCGAATTGTTAGTCTGCAGCTCTTGATCATTTAGCTCGGGACACTGGGCATGTGGTCGTTTTCGCATCCGTTCAAGTGTGGTCGAATGCAGCTTTTGCCTGCAAGTAGGGTGCCAACATGCATTATGTCGTTTGCAGGTACTTTCGATGCCATCTCCTTCGTCCCATGATTGCACATTCATGCCATCTGGAAATGGTTTGATCTTCTGATACTCGCTTACGCTGTCAGAAAGAGTTTTGTAGCCTACACCCGAATCACTTCTCTTTGACAAACCTGGGCAACACGTCTTTTCCCGTGTCACTTTCTGGCAAAAAATACAGCGGGTCCAGTCCACAGAATTAGCTCTTAGTTCCCGATCCATTGATAGTGCTGTACTAGATATATAAATGTTTAGATACGATACGATAGGTTATAAGCTGGGGCTATAGGCCTCCGTATTGATTATGTTAAAAACGCTTCAGAAATCTCTAAACACAACACGGTTCACGTTCTGTAGGATTATACTAGGATAATAATAACTCACCAACATCACCTAAATTTCCTTCAAATAATCCGCTAATTAAACAATAACCAACTTTTAATATCAGCGATGTCGGATTTCCAAACCGGAAGTCTCTAAAACAGAGCCGCAAACAGCTTAATATTCAAGAAATAGCCCAAGAAATAGCCCAAATAAGTATGATAAACTATTCCAAAATAAGATTAAATTTCTACTTTCTCGAATACAATTGAGAATGTGCAGATATCCAGTTCGCTTACTAAAAGCACAAGTAACTTGTAAAAAAATATTCATGCTTGTACGCGGTATTTGCACGATGCAAGGATTCCGTGACTTTAACAAAACGGACTACTATGCACTCGGTTGTAGAAACACCTTTTCATTGAACGACATTTTAAGATAAATACACAATGTTATAGGCATGTTTTACTAGTAACATCTGCCAGACGATTGTGACATAACGGATTATTTCATATTCCAGCAATTATCATGCCATGGTTGTAATAAACCCGAGCAAATTTTTCTCACCGACCGAAACGGCAAATGTTTTCATAAGCTGTCGTTAAACTGATGAAACACACACACACACACTGCGCACAGAACTCGGATTTCTGTTGCGTTCCTCAGAACTGAAACACTTCATCCCGCCTAGTTGTGATCACCCAACACCCCTGATTTCGTGATTTGAATCCAGTAGATTAGATATGGAGTGCCATGCCGAAAAAGGTCTACAGATCTCGAGTAAGTGCATAATGTCAACGCGTTGCGAAGTTGAATTGGGAATTTGGGAGGCATGGGACGAAATGGCTCAGCGCATCATCGATGAATCTTTCATGCAGTGACGTAGGCGTCTTCACGCAAGCGTGAATACCTGTGGAGGTCACTTTGAACATAGATTTTAACTTTCAGAATGTTCAGAAATAACTCCTATACCAACAGTCAGAAATTATTCTACTTAACCTAATATTTGACGGAGTTATAGTGAAATACAAATCGTAATGGGCAGTGGCGTAGCTAGGGGGTAAGGGGGGAGTTGTCCCCGGGCGCAGGGCTGGGGGGCGCAAATTCGGGAGAATGTAAGCGATTTTTTCCGGAAATGAATCTGATCACTTTTTCGCGATTTTGACCCGAGAATAGGGGCGCAAATTCCGAAAATATGTGATGACTAAAAAAAGGTTATCAGTTTTTTGGGAGGATAGGGGGCGCAAATTTCGTGATTGTCCCCGGGCGCAAAAGATCCTAGCTATGCCACTGGTAATGGGCCACGTTGTGTTAGCACTAAAACCAAGTTGGAGTGGTACTTGCAGAGTTACCGTTTGACACCTCAAACGTTATTTAAACGAAATCTATATAAGCGATTGACATTGGTTCACATTCATGTTGAAAAGTTGCTCCTACCACCGCTAGTGAATATCCCGAGATTTTGGGATATAGGGAGATAGACCTCGATGAATTATATTTCTTGGAGCAATCTTGAAGACGTTACTACATGAGCTGTGACAATAGTTTTGGAATAGTACAGACTATACAGTCACCATGCGACGATAAAATTCCTTCATAATTGTAGGCGGAAATTTGAATTTTCTTGCGACCTTTGTGTTTCTTTTTACTATAACCTTGGAAATTCTCAAGTGGAGAGTGGGACCACTTATAACAGCTTATTGAAAATGAAAGTACTATATAGTTATATTATACTGCCTAATCGTAATCGTAATCTCGCTTGGGAGGGTGGTTGGCCTACTGGATAAAGTAAAATTATCGAGAGTTCAACCACACGCAGCAAGCTTGTAGTATAATTTAGGCTTGTGCGTTGAGGCCTTTCTTCTTACCTCACGGCGCCATAGATTAGACGCCATAGATTACCCGGTTCCCGATAATCACTATGTTTACGTTTGGCGCGAAAATTATACCATAGCGATAGGATAAACCGAAATTACAGGATAGCTTGTGACAACAAAAGCCTTTGCTGTCAGTAAAAATGATTGGTTAAGCGTTTTACAGCTGTTAAACTTACTTTACGTTATTTTATTGTTTACATGCATGCCTCCGATAACAAGCAACCTCAAGTTCTCCAACCGAGCCATATCCCACTCCGCGCCACGCCTCTGGAATGAGCTGCCCACTGAAATCCACAAATTTTCTGTTCCTCTGTCATCAATCATCCATCATCATCCGCCTCACTCTCCTCTGTCTATCACCCCTCGTGCTTTTCATTCTAAACTCAAGTCTCATCTCTTCAAACACTCGTATCCTGACTCCTCTTATCCTCCGCTGCCCAACCACTCTCCCAAGCGACAACCACCTTAATTAACAGCTGCTCTGCCGTCCTCTGACCTCCTGGAAATCCGATCTCTGACCACCACAAACTTGCCTCTGGACAGCCCTTATGATTTGACGCAGCGCTTGAGAATTGGCTGGTGCTTTGCGCTTGGCCTCCCTGAGCACTCTACAAGTTTTGAGATTACGATTACGTTTACGAATCTGGATAAAGTACCACTTTTGAACACCGCTAAAGTTATTCAATCAAATTGTAAATAAGTCTTAATTACGACATAAAAAATAATGGTACACCATCATCACATAATTAACTTAAAAAGCTGAAGATTTCGATTCTTTGTGCAGCTGTCATCAGCAAAGGCATTTCCTGTGATAAGGCGTTAAACTCTGGATCCATCCACCCATCAAATCCATCCATCCATCCACCAATCCGCCCATCCATCCATCCATCCATCCGTTCATCCATCAGTCCGTTCGTCCGTCCGTTAGTCCGTGCGTCCGTGCGTCCGTCCGTCCATCCATCCTTCCATTCATTCATCCATTCAACTGCGTTGCACGGTTGCCAACAATTAAATTGGTCTCCTGTAATACATCCTGTGATTATTTAATCTTATTTTTAATAATACTGCAGAGTGCAGACAGTTAGTTTAATATCAACGAAAGGAGAGCTTTTATCAAAATCTGCCCAAGAGGCCTGAATGTCTGACTTACCAGCTGATTGATTGATTGATTGACTCATTGATTGACTGACTGACTGATTTACTGACTGACTGACTGCCTGACTGATTGATTGATTGGTTGCTTTATTTATTTATTGATTTATTGTTTGATCGATAAATTGATCGATCGATTAATGGATTGATTGTTTGATAATGTTACAATTATTATTCGATAGGTTATAAATCTACTTTCAACACCTTTAAACTGTGTAGATCTGTGAGTCTAAATAAGCTGGGATTGCCGAGCCGTTGTTGAAGTCGTAAAATTCTGTCAGTATAATATCTATAGCAAAGGAAATTTGAATTTCAATATAATAAGTGTTTGACACTTATGCTATCAATGTAGTACTATGTACTATGCTATTTACTATTGCATTGCTAGTATAATAAGTTGTCAAACTGTTATGATACAGTTATGAACTTATAGTTTGTAGGAATTCTGTATATTGTAGTGGTTTTAATCATTTGTATGCATGTATTATGATATCACTGAATAGCACCAGAAACTTACATTTTTAACAAATATCTGTATTGGCATATTACTGTTAAAATAACAAGCTTAAAAGTTGCAAGTGCATTCAGAAGTTGATTAAGAGTCTTATCGGAATCCTGAATTTGACGTTTCTTGTGTGAGATAAATATAACAATTTATATTGCTAACAACAGAGAACATTTTAATACAACATGAATTCATTTTGGACATCTTAACTACATTTGTTTCTTTTTTTAAAACAATCAGTAGTAAAGACAATATAGAGTTAGGACCTATGTATTGAACACATGGTGTAGGCCTATTTGTGTAATTTTGATTTAATTTTATTGCTGTGTATATGTTTAAATTGTCGTCAACGGCCTGTGGTGTCATATGACGACGTTAAACTTTGTATTGATAATAGCCGTTGTTAAGAGTCAATACACACCATCTTATCCGATGTTAACGTCTACAGAGTAGGATTTTCACAGTCAAAATACTCCTCGCAGTCTTGGGGATGATACTAATTAGCCAGCTGGCGTTGCAAATGAGGCACTTCTGCGCTTTAACTCCAGATTGAGCATCAACACTGTCCCCGTTTGAACAGTTCAAACGGGGAGAGGCGCTATATAAAAACTCAAATACAAAATGCAATACAATAATCGACAAGAATTATTGATGCAATCTTTAACGTGGCTTTTCAAAAGCGTTAAAGTCCGTTACTCCAAATCTATGTGATGTCAAAGTCTGGATGTTGACTTTGGACACCTTTAAACTTCTTTTAGCGAAGGCTCGTCGAATTTATCGTAAAGGAATCAATCGTTCCATTTGGCACTTAATGGTGAATAAGGGAAGTATTGCAATACTGTCATTAGTTATTACACTAACAACATTATCTCCGCAAATCCGTTCAGCAGTGCCAGTCCAAAGCATTGGGCAAATTACTAAAATCACCTGTCAATCAAACCCAATAAACGGATAATCAATATAGTACGTAGGCCTAACGCTCTTGTATGATATTGAGAGTGTTTAAACTTCAATTTACTTACTTGTAGATTATAAGTAAGCAAATTGTACTATAATTAGGCCTATTTATGTTATACCCTACATTTATGAGTAGTTTGACACAAAGCCGTAAAGAGGTAGGTGCCACCCCAAATGAAAATGGCAATGTAAAAGTTCGTTTTAATGTTAAAAGGTGGGAAAGTGCGAGTTTGTAGGCGTGAAACCCCCCCCCTCCAATGAAAGAATGTAAAAGAACTTTTCGTAGGACGTTTATAACGTTCCCCGAAAAATAAAATCCTGGCTATATGGCCTTGGATGGACATTAATATTTGTGTGTGTATGACTACATGTAAGTGTGTATGACTAAGCGCCTGTGAATAAGCTTGTTCCCGCGACTCCGCTTTTGTGGGCGCTATAGAAGTCTCGAGTTGCGATTACGATTACGATTAATGGCTATGAACGGCTTGCAGAAGACGGGCGGGGGGATGCGAGGACGGGTGGGGTGCTTTCGATTTTAGCAGACCTGTGGGGGCCCCTGGGTACAGCAGTAAGCAATGCTACTGCCAATAATAATAATAATAACCTTGATTGTCTTATCTTCTATTACAGCAGGTGGCTTCCTATTCTCCTCGGTCGAAACTAGGAACGCTTCTGCCAGAGTTTCCGAACCTGTGCGATTTGATTCTACCGCCTAACGTCACAGCGGAAAAGGTAAAATACACGGGGGGCAGTAAGCATGAATCAAATTTCAATTAAATTTAATCTTTCTTATGCAGTAATTTGTTTGTCCCGTGCTAGCAACAATGGAGAGTTTATTCACTTTATTGTGCACCAGTGGTCCGCGCCCAGCTGCCTGGAGATCAGAGAGCAAACCTTAATTTTTGTAAAATAAGGCAAGCAACACAGATACTTATTTTGCATTTCTTTCAAATTTATTAATTTGCTAATAGCTGAAGTTGCAAAAATGCTGCCACAGACAAAACGCTTCTTGGTTTTATTTACTTTTTAAAATATACTGGAAATCGCCGGTTTTGCTCATCAATAAATTATTTGCATTCAAATAAATTATTATTGAATTGAAATAAATAAATAAATAAAAGAATAAATTTCTTGTAAAGCTTATAGTTGTAGTGATTGTGTCTATGGTTTTAGTAGCCTGTATATTTCTTCCCATTGTTTGATTTTTTTCCAGGTAACTACTTTCCTGATGATGTACCGAACGCACTGCCAACGATTGCTTGATACAGTCATTCGAGCCAACTTCGAGGAGGTACGATCCGCAAACACGTATTGCCTCAGTTTCACTTATGGCTTGTAGGCCCTACTTATCGTAAGGTCTGCGATGCATGCACTACAATAGTGTGCGTGTGTGTGTGTGTTTGTGTGTGTGTTTCATCGGTTTAACGACAGCCTATGACACGAGAGGCCGTTGCCCTCGGGACATAAAAAAAATTCGGAATAATATAACCTATAGTGAGCCACAGTAATGTGTGTGTTTCTTCAGTTTACGACAGCTTATTACAGCAATAATATTACGTATGAAAAATGATTTAGAGTGTACAATCATGTACGTTTAATTTAGTGCATTCAAGTAAGAGATGCAATTTCAGAACCCAATAACTTCAAGCAGTTTTCCATTACGAGTGTGTGTGTCTGTGCGTGTGTAGATGTGTGTGAGTGTGTGTGTGTTTCATCGGTTTAACGACAGCTTATGACAACAGTGGCTGCTGCCGTCGGGTAAAAAATTGGTAGTGTAACACAAATTCTCATAGTACGAGCAGAGCCACAACATTAATTTTTTGGGACCAACATTAACGATCAACTCCTAGTGTCAGTATTTATAGCTTCGTTAACAACGTTTCGAGGGTGTTAAAGCTCAAAGCATGATTTAAGATTAGCACATACACAACAGACGTCTGAAAAGGAGGAAAATAATTCAGTGCAAAACCACTCGTATGAAGATAAAAGACAGATAATTAGTTGTATGACGAATTAATATTAAATCTTACTTTGTGGAAGTGTCTGAAATTGTCTGCTAATAAGGCCGTTTATGTAGGATTGACTATTTATTGTATATAATCATGATAGACTATCGAACCGGTAAATAGAAGAAATAATACACTTATTATTATTATTATTATTATCTTATACATGACGCTAATTAATATTAATAGTATTAGAACGAGTATCGTCCTATAACGTCGGACAGTCTCAAAAATCACCAATATTGGATAGAATTGAAGGACAAGAAGACCCTATAGAGCTTTATCTAAACAAGTAGCCTACCCTAGAGGACGACAGTTTCCAGTTGCTTTCAATTTTGTCTTTGCATTTATTTATAATTTACGGAGGCCATTTTTTAATGGTGTTTAACACGAAGCATAAAACCAGTAACACAGGACGAAGTACTGTGTTGATTAATTGTAAAACTCTAGTAATTTTATGGTTTCAAATATCAATACAGCATAGTGCTATTGAAAGTCTTTTGAAAAATGCAAACTACATGGTTTAGTAATCGTCTGGAAAATAAATTCGACAAATCGTAGAGATGCTCTTGTAGACGTCTGAATTCTTCAATAATTATTACTATTAAATGGTTTCATTTGTTCACTTTACTCCTTAGTCTGTTTACGACCGATGCTTGTTTTATCCATTGCAGTACATCATATTCATCGTTTATTTACTATATAATTAAATCAATAACACATTTATACTAGGATTAATTAATTGAACAATTAATTAAAGATTATCTATTATCCAAGTGGATTAACGTTTCCCTCCTCGGGTGTCTAGGCTATGAATTGGCACTGCCTAGGTTACTGATGGTATCATAATAATTTTTTCCCAGTGACGATCTATAAATAATTATTTCAGTTTTATTTTCAGCGCCGTCACGTATTACCGTTTTAATAAAATCACCAATATTATATTTATAGTAGATTGGTGCCACGTTTCTGAGGTGTTCAGCACTGACGCATTTTAAACAGCATATACGCTCGGACTGACGCCCCCAAAAGTTGGAACAACTAAATATAATATTAAAATTATAATACCAACAAGTAACTGTTTGGTATAACATACATTTTGGTTTTATTTATTAAATAGAAATGTTCACTTTTTAAAAAGTAAATTAAAACTTTTAAATGGCAGCCATTCATGCAACCAATATCTGTGGGGCGCGGTAGTGTAGTGGTGAAAGGTAACAGGTTCGAATCCCACCCGCCGCTTAAGGACCTTGAGCAAGTTCCTCACTCACAATAGCTCCGGGCTATAGTCGGGACCGCCTCTGAGTAGTAGGAGACTTGATGGGACGGTATAGAAATGTGTGAACAAATGAAATAAATAAATAAATCATAATACGTCTATTTTGGATAAGCTTGCCAGAGCTCAGAGTGGTTAATGCTGCCCTGTACAGATGGACGGATGGACAAAAAGACAGACAGACAAGCAGTGGGTTATTAGCAGTGTTTTGGTTGTCCAAAATGATCTGGGGCGGGGGTCAAGAACTGGACTTTCGGAGGCAATGTATATACCCCCCCCCCCAATAAAGAACAACACAAAACTGATGACCTTTTAGTCATGACTTGTATTTTTCAGTAAAAGTATTCTACTCAGTATCACGTCTTTCCTTTGTAAACACGACCAGAGACTGCTGACCTATCTTTATTTTTTTTAATAAAAAATGATAACTGGTATTTTTCAATAAAAGGAGGAGGTATCAAAAGCTGACGCCAATCAGGCCGATGGCATCACCTGACTTCTGCTGAGGCAAACTTTATGGCATGAGTTTATGGTATGAGTTGGTTATTATTGCATACGCACGCATGCGCACAAACGACTCATGCCTTATCTATTTTTA
>JAQFXW010001133.1:0-15682 GCA_034693945.1 Dendrobaena attemsi | reverse complement strand
TCTGAATCCTAATTACCCATAATGAATGAGCTCATCAAGCGCCTTTTCATTGTCTCTGCATTATTCCTCTGAATCCTAATTACCCATAATGAATGAGCTCATCAAGCGCCTTTTCATTGTCTCTGCATTATTCCTCTGAATCCTAATTACCCATAATGAATGAGCTCATCAAGCGCCTTTTCATTGTCTCTGCATTATTCCTCTGAATCCTTATTACCCATAATGAACGAGCTCATCAAGCGCCTTTTCTTTGTCTCTGCATTATTTCCCGCTTGCAACCGTCGACAAAAATTCACGCAGTCAAGTACAGGCCTAGATCTGTTGCGGTAAATTGGTAATAGCCTACAGAGCATCGTGGATTCCCTCTGTCTATGTGTCTCTGTCCATGTGTCTCTGTCTATGTGTCTCTGTCTATGTGTCTCTGTCCATGTGTCTCTGTCTATGTGTCTCGCTCTATGTGTCTCTATCTATGTGTCTCTGTCTATCTGTCTGTTTCTGTGTGCCCATTCGTGCTTCGGACAGCAAGCCTATAATAAGTAGGGTACTACGTAGACTGCGGTTGCGAGAGCTAGGCAGCAGTGGCGAAACGGTGCTCTTGCTGTCTTGCAAGCACCCCAGGTCAAAAGGGTGACTTATCCAAACTGTTCAAATTGGAGGCGTCTTAGGCTACGAGAAAGGAGTAGACCTACAAAAGTGGCAGTTTACTTTAAAACCGATGAACAAACGCCGCAGTCAGTGCAGTGCATGCATGCATGCATGCCATCCCATGCAGTGACATTTCTATATGCGAACCTGATCGTTATCTTGAGGTAGAAGTCGCTGTATAGAATCGCTTATAATTCTAGGTCCGTAGCCTATATTATATATAATTAGGGGCCTATATATGTCTGATGCAATGGGCCTATGTCTAATATAGGCCTAATAGCCTATAGCAAGCTTTTAAAATATTGTGCATATGCTATGCAGCCTATTGGCCTATAGATATAAGCGGTCGGCTTTGTTTTAACGTTCAGTGGTAGGCCTAGCTAGCTCCTATACAAAATAAAATGTGAGGCAACAGGCCTAGGCCTAACTTAAGAAGTGCAGTGATGAAAAGATGAAAGTTGCTTGTGCCGTGATCATCATTATTATAAGGCACATATTGCATGGATAGGTAGGCGCCTAGCCCAAGGCCAAAGGAACTACAGTGTACACCGTAGTGTAGGCCTAGGCCCTATACAGTTCTTATAGATCTGTGCAATGATAAATTTTCCTTGAAACGTAGGCCACACTCTGGCCTGGCTTATAGGCCTGTAGTGACCGTCTTGCGTCCCTATATACCAAACTACGTAGCTGTAGATCGATCATTCTGCCGTCGTCAGTCCACCTCTGTCGGATGATCTGGCGCTCCTCCTATAAATGCCCCATTTAGGAAGATAAACTATATCCTCGCGGCCGACATCAAAAGCCTGAGACGAATGAGAATTATGGGATCGCGATCCGATCTGCCGGTCATCTGCCCAGGACAGAGGGACAGACGGAGGGACAAGGAGACAGGCGGATAGAGGAATGTACGAAGCCGTGGGCAAGAGAGCTAAGGGGCATAATATGATACGGGGACCTACCAAAGCGACGAGAAAGCGATTAGAAAAGAACTGCATTCGATCGGTTGGCGACTGAAGAACATTTCGAGTCAATTTTGAAAATTTTATAACGCATTTGCATTTTCTCGATTTCAGCTAAATTTGGAGTTAGGCCTATCGCCACGACGTATAAATTATTTTTATGTAGCCTATTATAGGAAGTCTATAGGCCTATGTTATTGTGTATCCACTATGTTATGATTTTTTATAACACAGGATCTATATTGAAATGCCTATCCCGGTTTGCATTTGTAATGTGCTTAGGCCATAAATAGGAATAGCCTACCAAAGATAGTCGTATAGAGGCCTACTCTGCCATCTTTAGGAATACCATGTCATTATCATACCTTACGTAAACCTTACCTTAGCCTGTAAAAAACAAATAAGTGACAGCCGCAATACCGACTAAATTTTTTCAATGGCCACAAAATTCGATACGCTAAAATTCATTCAGGCTTAGGTGACTGCATGTGTCCAAGGCCGTAGACAGGGGGCGTTTAAATACCCCCGAAATGAAAAATGGCAATGTAAAAGTTTGGTTTTCATGTAAAAATATAGGAAAATACGAGATTTGGGGCGTAAAACCCCCCGAAATGAAGTAATGTGAAAGAAATTTGTAGGTCGTGGGAAACACCCCTCCCCCGAAACAAGATCCTGGCTACGGCCTTGCATGTGTCAGATGCTTCACTTTCATGCATGGGGTAGGCCTACCTCTGAACGTCTTTCTGATTATCGAAGACCATTCCTAATGTCTGCAAACTTCTGCTTTTGACACTAATAACCGATGTTAGGCCAACAACTTACCAGTGTGGGGCATAGGCCTAATACCACGTATAGACATGTAGGCCTACCCGAGCGATAGCCTACAGAGTCGATCCAGCATGAAAAGCATTTAGCCTACGCAATGGTGACAAGTCCAGCCCTTAGCTTAATTTCCACAAGTTGATGATTCAAAATGTCATAATAAAAGAACCGTAGACGCCTGCGATGTTTAGGTTCGTTGTGTTTCTCATGGCAGTGCCAGTTATTCGTCGGTTCTACTGAAAGCAGAGGTGGAAAAGTGTTTTTTAATATTCCATTCATCATTCTCCCAGACTCCCACCCATTTAGAAAGTGATTTCGCTCTAGAAAGACGACCAATATTTCCGGGATCACAATTGACACTAACAATGTCAGACGATTGAGGCCTACTTCTCTGAATTGCTATTTGCCACTACAAAGAAGTCTACGTCGAATAAAGACAAAATAACACAGTAAATTGAATAAATCCCAAATACCTACAACTAGTCCGTCCTAGAACTGCCCCACTGGTCTTAACGGCCGACCATAACATTTAACCGCTAACAGTAATGCCAAAACGTTGCTCCTGTTAGCCGTATAGATGTCAGCAAGCAGCAACTTTATCAGTCTGTACGCCCGCCACTTGGCAAATGCAATCATAAAACCTTGCCCCGCTGTAATGGACAGCTTAGAAAGTCCAGTCGGACGTCACGTTCTAAATCACCTTTAGCTGTGTTCTACGCTTCTGCCGACTTACACAAGTAGACTTACATCAAGTTAGATGCGGCACCAGAGCCGCTTTCAATCTATTCGGCAACAATTTGTCTCAAGAGAGCCATAAAAATTTATGATCGAATAATTTTTAGAAAGAAACCATGAATGTAAATTAGTTTATGCAGCAGGGTCTCAAGGCTTACCAGATCCTCACGATATCAATCACTATGTAATATGTATGCACTTTTGTAAAGAATTAATGTAAATCCTTGTAACCAGCAACAAAATGACATGTATTTCCGAGTTTAAAGAATGATCATAAAACATCAAAATTTTTCGATGTCCTACCACATCACTTTCTTGCAACTCTAATAGATAGAAGAACTTGCATAAAATGACGGTCTATGATTTTTTCAAATACGCTTGAAATTTTTACCGATGGCAACGGCCTCTGTTGCCATAAGTTGTCGTTAAACTGAAGAAACACACATACAGTCTATGATCTCTTGTTCCATGATAGTTGAACTTCTAACAGTCTGAAATTGATAAAAAACTATACTGCAAC
This sequence comes from Dendrobaena attemsi, assembly GCA_034693945.1. Classification (NCBI taxonomy): domain Eukaryota; kingdom Metazoa; phylum Annelida; class Clitellata; order Crassiclitellata; family Lumbricidae; genus Dendrobaena; species Dendrobaena attemsi. The sequence continues at coordinate 12,001 of JAQFXW010001133.1, read as the reverse complement.
CAGTTTTGATCACATTGATTTTAATTTTTAAACAGTGGCATTGGAATCTGGGACTATAATTATCAAGGAATAAACAGTCAATGCTAATTGTAGTCTAGGCGCAAAAACTGAAAAAAATGTTGCAACTCATGTTCACTTTTGGCAACATACTTTTCTGAACTAATTTGACCATGCTGATTACGAAAATCGCTGTTGCCAGGCATGAACATTGAATTAAACTGTTGGGCCTCGTATTATGTGTTTGGAAACAATGCTTTCTAGACTAATTCGACTCCAAACCTTCACTATTGTGTCGGTGGGGCATGGGACACCCAGTAGAGTGGTTCGCATTCCTCCGTTTGTTCCCGACTTTTCCTTCCCGAAGAGAACAAACTAGGCAATTTTTTCTTCCCGAAACGAAGATACAACCCATTTCCGAAGGAAATAGCGCATGTTTTGTTCCCGAATGTGTTTGGGAAGAAACTGACCCATTTCCAAAGGAAATTTTTTCAGAAGAAATTTTACCCCCCAATTTTTATTTAGGAAAAATGTTGTTTCCGAATGGAACAAACTAAGCAATCTTTTCTTCCCGAAGGGAAGAAACTACTCATTTCCGAAAGAAATAGCGAATATTTTGTTCCCAAATGTGTTTCTTCCCATATGCAAAGAAAAAACTTTTCAGAAATTTCCCCCCAAACAGGTTTTTCTCAGAGAAATTTTGAAAGGAATTTTTTCAGGACAACATTTCTTCCCCCCAATTTTTTCCCAGAAATTTTTTTACTTACTCATTTCCTTAAAGTTGTCTTTCTTTTTGCAGCGCAATTGTTGGTTCCCGAAGGGAACAAACTAAGCGATCTTTTCTTCCCGAACGGAAGAAACTACCCATTTCAGAAGGAAATAGCGAATTTTTAGATCCCGAATTTGTTTCTTCCCGAAGGGAAGAAAACTGACCAATTTCCCAAGGAAATTTTTTTCAAGACAAATTTTTTTCACCCAAAAAATGTTTTTCAAGGGAAAAAATTTCATGAAAATTTGTTGTTTCTTAAATTTGTCTTTCTTATTACAGTGCAGTTGTTGATTCCCGAATGGAGCAAACTAAGGAATTCGTTTCTTCCCGAAGGAAAGAAACTAACCCATTTCCGAATTAAATTATTTCTGATATCGCATTTCATTTTCATGTAGTAGGTTTCGCTGTTCGCCCATTTCTTCCCAAAGGGACAGTCTCCAAAATTCTTCAACTCGGGCAACGCCCGGTACACCAGCTAGTGTAATATATCTCGTCTGAAATTTTTGTCTTGATAACTGAAGTTCTGAATGTCTGAACCTGTTCGATACCTGTGCTGATACAGGACAAGGCAACATCAGTTACATTAAATCATAATTACAATTACTTTTACATGCTTTTCATCAGTCACCTAAACCGATCCAGAGAGACAGAAAGCTGTTATGAGCTGCGTAAATCGGGAAAGTCTGTCCAGAGAATGTCAATTCATAATTTACGTTTCTTTGCGTTTTCCTTTTTAACCGACTTCTTTCTCTTCTTATCGTTCCCCGTTGCAGAGCTAAAATTGACAGAGAAGCGATTAAATCATTCATTAGCACATAATGAACACATTGCAAATGCATTAATAAACACGTGCTCTGACAATGACATGATTGGCTTTCTGACATTTGGGATCAGTGAACAACACCAGAGATGAACAGTAATGTTTTGAGACCCACAAGAAAATGAAGCAATGTTGATGTTATAATGAGTTCCGTTTCTACATGGGAATTAATTTTACAATTATGACACAAACATGTTACTTGACAATTTCTATCATGTTTGTTAATCAGTCAGCAGTGCTTTCCTTCCTCAAAATAGGAACATCTAACATATTAAGAAATACATTAAACCAAGAAAAATCATTAGAACATTTCCTGAAAACTTGACATATTTGTCTAGTAAATTTAATTTAAATAATTAATGCCGTTAATTATAACGATGGGCAGACACCAAGGTTTCTTTTGTTCAACTGGTTTAATACTTCAATCTCAACGACACCAAAGATGGTAGTACGCCTACTGCCAACACCGGTCTCCGCAAGTCTAAAGATGCATGATGTGCTAAAAAGCTTACATACATTCATGTGTGAGCCTCAGCTCCAATGTCTTTTATATTGAATCTATGGACAAGAAAACTTGCCTCTGCTTCTTCTGGATCAGTCCGATCAACCGATTGCACTGCTTACGAACGTCTGTACTGATTCGTCGTAGACAAGTAATCTTCTCAATCAAATTCTTTGGCAAGTCCTATAAACAAGTAAACCAGCACATTAATTTGAGCAAAATTTTTAACGCTGGTTCTTTAAATAGTTAAATCAAAACACAGTAAACCAAACCAATTGTGAACAGTGAAAACTACTTTAAATCAACTAGTATCATGAAGTAGAAACAGTATAAGTAAACGAATTATCTGACTCTGCAAATGTACGGTTGACAATTCTTGGTCAAGCATAGGTGAATGAGTCTGTTTATTTACGATGGACTAAAATCCAGTTGCTCATGTCTTAGAACACCAGAGGAACGCCATCAAGAGACAACACATTTAACGTAGCATAAAGAGCATCAGCAATTTCTGGATCTATTGCTACCATTATACTACACAGGACAGTGTGGGACGTGCTATTATAAACAATCCTACACACTTGCAAACAATCCTAAACACAATACACTTGGCTTATTTAACAGATACAAAAAGCCATGCTAGAAATATGGTTACGTTTGTCATTAGTGTACGTCGTATGGAAATAACAATTACGAAACCGAAGTCACTTAGGATGTACTCGTAAAAATGCTTACCATACACAATTCCCCAGTGGAAATGGCTTGACTTAGCAACAGTAACAGTTGTTCGATAAATTTTTGCTTCATCTTGATTGCGTCATCAGCAACTAGCAACTGAAACAAAGTCAACTCATCCAACTCAGTAAACAAAGTCAAAATTTTCCTAATTCAGATGAATTGTTAGCAAACTCTGTCTAGCAATACAAAAACAAGAATTCTAATTAAGATAGCATTAGGTAATCATTCAATTATTACAATTTACAAGTGTATTTGAGTACCTGTAAAACATATCAGAATTTAATACTCCAAAGCTAACAACTGTAACCAATTTCATCAAAGTATCTAGATACTTCACGTGTTCTTAAAGTAAAATAGTTCTGTAGAAGCCATTGTCTCATGACTTTTTGCACCCGATATTTAAGTACAATGGCTAAACAAAACTCTGAGGGAAAGCAGTGTGCCACAGTAGAAGAGAGAGACAGACAGACAGAGACAGAGAGAAGCAGGCAGCAGACAGAGAAATCAATACAACACATACTACCATTATCACCAATGATCATTCATGACTAATGCAATTGCTTCACAACGATTAACTATGTCTTAAAGAATTTAATTTTCACCAGAGTGAAAGCTAGCGTCTAGTGTCATTAACAAATTTTATGCTCCTCGGGTTAAAAATATGTTATCAAAAGTTGTTGAAGAGATTACAGTAATAGCACTCATTTATTCCCATTCTCGCTCCAGTCAGGCAATGCAGGGACTCTTCTGCAGTGGATCACTCCAACTGGAAAGAGCTCCCTATAGATATACCCCTCAATGCAACTTTGCATTTTGCAACTTGCCTACATCTAAATTATTTAGCTGTGACTGGGCTGGAAGCTCCTATGGATAGGTTTGTAAAGAGGCGCTATAACAAATTTCGAAATGGATGCATGAATAATGAATGAATAATTTACAGCGGCTAGGAACCGACAATTTAAATTTAATACCAGAATTTCTGAGAACAGTTAAATAATGACAATTCTTACATTCGTGATGCCTTTTATAACCTTTTCTGTAAATTCTTGGTTAGGGCTTTCTAATTCTTTAACCTAAAGAAGTGTAAATATTGAGTATTTAGATTTACAAATTACAACAAATTGATTACCATGTAAGCCATATAAATATACAAATGGCACACACAATTAAAGTCAAACAACATAAAGAATTCACTATAAAGCAGCAGATCCAACAAACTGTAGAATCAAAGAAATTAATATAGCCTGAATGATAACGGGCTTCCAATCATAAATAGTCGGTTAGCCAGAGAAAATAAGTTTGTAACAAATGTATTGAGAAGACATTCAGACAAGCACCAACATCTCTTATTACTTGAAGTGACAGAATATTGCAATTTTCACCAAACCCATTCCATTGAAGCATCAATCTTAGTCTTTCTTCTTTCTAACTCTGAGGGTATATGCTCGGCATTCTCAGGCAAGGTTGCAAAATTAATAATAACTCTTCAAAATCTCAATATTATGTGTTGGACTCTGCAAATGTACAGCTGACATTGCTTGGCCAGCTGTAGGTGAATGAGTCTCTTTGATCTATCATGGACTAAAATCCAGACACTCATGTCTTAGAATGCCAGAGGAACGCCATCAACACAAATACTATATATTGCAATACTAAAAACACTAATTAAAGCACTTCGAGTTAAGTTATCAAGAAAAACTCTTCTTGGCCAATTCTATGTTAAACAAGACATAGAACTTAATTTAATGTGTTAATTTAATTAAAATGGGCATTAACTAACAAACAATATCAAATCAATAACAGACCGTCTTTTGGGTAATCATAGCTGCCAGCAGCATAGAAGCATTTGTCTACAGAAAAAAACAAATTGTGTCAAACAAACAATATTAAACAAAAAATTAGGATAAGAGTTTAAAATAATTAGAAAGAGTCTAACTTAAAGAGCTATGTGGCATAACGACACTAATGACAGTCACTAACAACTACAAGTACTGTTGTAATTGCTGAGTTTCGGGTTCTGGCCATTCTGTCAATAGCTAATTAGGAGAAATTCTGGCTGGAACAGAGTGTAACAGACATTTTCAAAGGGAATGAAAAGTTGGATAAGCAATCACAACAAAATGGATACATAAGGTAGTTTTCTACCAGCACTTCTCCATCATCCTAAAGACTGCCAGTTAAATGTTTGTACTGACGTTTGACCTCATTGAGAATAAAGTAGTCAGTGCCTCAGATTATATGGAGCCACATAAATTTAAACTTAAAATTACAGTAGCACTGACTTAGGAAGGAATATAAAATGGTCCGATCTTTCAAACAACCCCATCACATAGATAAGATCACTTAGATCAGATGGCTGACTGGAAACAATTAATGTATGCCATGGGGTAACTGAGAAAGCTCCCTCATAATTTCATCTTTTGAACACAGGAGAACGGCTCAATAGCCGAATAATAATATGGCAATACTAACATATAGGTATAAGCCACTAGAAGACGTGTGTTTACATTAGCTTTACATGTTTGAAACGTAAAATACAAGATGCACACATGAATGCAAATAAGTACATATAATCGTATATTATTGATCATCACTTCAATCTTAGTACTTAGTCCTTAAATGTTGATGTCAAGAGTTATGCACCTACTCGGTTGAACACTCGAACATCTGTCGAAAGAACATAATTCAGCAGTTCTTCCCTTAAGGGCCAAACCACACTCTACAACATAATGCAATGCAAACATAAATAAACAACTGCTACGTCATGGATAAATCCATCGTGAAAATGCTCTACCTATATAATTTTCTAGTCATATCATATCATTACATGGCAGACTTACTTCAAATTGCTGACCTGCAGCAGTTGTTAGTTGCATTTAAATTTATTTCCATTCTAAGTAATGATAACCACACTATTAATTTTTAAAAATCTGCATGCTTACAGTAACATTAGACCTGTAAATCTGAACACGCAAGAACACACGCAAGAACACACGCAAGAACACAAGCAAGAACACACGCAAGAACACAAGCAAGAACACAAGCAACTCACAGAATATTTTTCGACGAGCATCCTTAAGAATGATGGCTGCGTTTTACTGTTTCTAAAAGCAACAACGAAACAACATACAATAATTTATTAACTTTATCAATGTTTCACTAAACAAGCAAATCCGTCCAATATTCATGACAACGTTCAAAGTATGACATTCCTATAAATAGATAGCCAAAACAATCATTAAGACAAATCTTATATCTCAAGTTATAAAAATTAGTGAATAACATGCAAAAAAGTCAAATTATGAAGAAATTCTACAGAATAGAACTTACTTTTGCTTGAAAAAGTCAAGAATGAGTGTACGAACTACAGCATTATTTTCGTTCTCATCTAACAAAACACCGTGATCCTACAGCAAATGTAAGTAATCAAATGTCAAAATTTGTAACTTGATAAGCACATGAAAGTTAGCATTATACCCAGTTACATGCTATACAATTTTTAAATTGAAAAACACTAAAATTAAAAGGAATGAACAGCTATGCTTGCTGAAGTAGTTATCAACTAAAAAACTGTAATGAAATGCATAATCTGCAAAAATGTTAAAATGAGCATTTAGAATATTTTTTAAGTATCTGTGACTTATTCAAATTGATGGTAAAAGTGAATTGACCAGGTGACGCAACTTTTAGACAACAAGCAACCTAAATTAGAATCTATTAATATGAACGCCTACATTGTTTTCAGATGCACCGTCAACTTGACCAAATGTGAGACGAACCTAAAACGAAGAATATTGTCAAAAACATTACAACCTCTTCACTGATATCAAGCAATGTAATAAACTTTCTAAATTTTCGTATGCTGGCAATTCTATATTTACAAAGATAAAAAATTAAATATTAGGTTGGTAACTAGGGCTGCTTACCAAAAAAAGACATGCATTACTGACATCCTTTGACAAACTGGCTCCTGTACCTAAAAGTACAAAGTTGAATAAATGTTTAGTAGAGAATGTTTAATCAGAAAAAACAACAGGATATACCGACATAGAAGACAACAATTGTTCATCACTTCACTATAATTTATTTTCACATACTGTAAAATTAAAGCCAGGACTAATCAGGAATACTCTGACTTACAAAAGTGAGTTAGCTGAAAAATAAATTAACTGTCCCTACTATAAAGATGCTTCACAAGAATAAACCATACATTTCTTAGACTGGAAAATACAGTATAGCAGTCCTGTCCAACCCGCTGCCTGCCAGCCGATTATAAGTGGCATTCCAAAACTGGCTAAACTGCAGCAATTTCTGTATAAATTATGCAAAAAAACAGCCTCTACCCTACTTTGGATGGGTGTTATTGATTCCTAACTTGGAACAGAAATCCAGTTCCCATAACACAAATTTGCAATTATTCATTACAACTGTTCAACAATATAATTATTAAGTTAACATATTGTAAAAAAAATGACAAAAATGTAATGCTGGCCGTTATTGGTGAGTTTACTGATGCCGCTTCAAAAACAACATCTTTGGCGGCCAGCATCATCGAAAAGGTTGGACAGCACTGCACTGACTGCAGTATACCATAAGATTTCTATTTGCCAACAGCCAACTAATTATAATTAGCTACACAACATTTACAAACTGAGAAGTGCAGCACAATCCCAGACCACTATTTGTTCAATATCCACCAGACTGGCAGACACAGGGCTGCCACATTAACAGGCCATCCTAATGATAGCTACTGTAACGGTCATCGAAGTCATTACTTTTAACATTGCTTTATGTGTTGCTATTACTATTAGTACACCAGCCCTAATTTTTACTACAAAATTTAGTAATAAACATAAGTATCACTCTCATTAAATTTTATAATTATAAGGCTTGATTTCGAATAACTTTACCTTTCATCATACTCTGAATATTGCTAACAACCTTCTGTAATTCCTCAGATGACAAAGTTTTGTCATTTTTCAACTGAAAATATGAAAAAAGTCAAAATCAGAATGCACAGATGCTCAAATCAAGAAGTTGGGTCACAGCAAAATATTTCTATTAAATGAGCATTTTACGTGAACTATTTCCGCTTTGGGCTGCGTTAATGCATCGATAACCAAAATCTGAGGAAATGACATTGCTGAGCACTGTCCTAATCAGCAAAAACGCTCTGGGATAAATTTACAAAGTTGACCCAAATGGGAATAAGGTTGCCTAAATTCTAAGTTTCAAAATTACCTTCTGACGACGTTGACATAGTTCATGAAGAATGCGCTGAGCACGACGGCCGATATCTTGCGATTCTTCTCTCTCCTGTCCAGTCTTCATCAGTTTAAGAAGCGGCATGATCAGCTCCTGTTCAATAATATCAGCCAACAAATAAGACACATTAAAAACTATCAAATTCAGCCAATGCAATAACCATCCTTGCAAATGAGATATTAATGTATATAACTATTAACAATATATTGTATTGTATTGACTCTGCAAATTTATAAGCACTACTTCCAGTGCAAAGGCCCAAGAGAAGAGATAGGTTTTGAGATGAGAAAGATATAGAAGCACCTACAGCGAGAAAGGTAATGTGTACGCTGTACACACAAATGTGTGTGTACAATACACATGATGCAAATATGAAATGCCTCAATAAATTGAAACTGACAGTAAATAGGCCTGGCATGTAAAGAGCTGCAATTCTGTTGCATCTGTGTCAGTTCTATCTTTAAATAAACGAATACTGTTTGATTGAATGACTTTCGTGAATTATCAAAGAAAGTGTAAAGTATTGCACGATATAAAAGTTAAGCAGCACAAGAGAAGCACACTTTGACACAAACAGAAAATAACAAAGACACATATGTTATATGATGTAGAAGGCACAGAAAAGAAAGATTGAACACACTAACAAAAAGCATGGCGGTGGAGTCTGTGTAGTCAACAACATCTTCGACAAGATCCAGACACCTAAAAATAGAACGATAAAAACAAACAGATCATGATATCTGGCAAATGAAACCCAGACTTACCAAACTCTGATCATGCAGTGACTTGTAAACATAACATCAGACAAAATTGTGAATACAAGCAATGGTTCAAAGTTTTCAGCACTCCATGACTTCTCCTGGCCTGGCTTAAAGAATACTAAAAGACTCCTGGCCAGGCTTAAAGAATACTAAAACACTACTATTCTGTTTGTTTGTCAATAAAAACTGTAATGAATCAGTGTCATTAACTTCTAAGCATGTGCTCTGTAGATTGGAGATCAGACTAGTGCCAACAAAATAATAAACAATGTTTGATACCACTGTAAGATACAGCAAAGTCGGATAGACCATTGCCAGGAATAGCAGTGAAAAATTACATTAAGATTGATCAGTACATTGAGGAATAAGAAAGAAAAATCAATTCACTCTTGTCATGGTTGGTTTATTCTTCACTTCAAACAATTTATATATCGCTCCATCGAAAAACCTAATCAGAGGCACTCTCAGCCCAACCACGGCTATTGTAGTAAATTACCTCAGCTTGTAGTGCCTCAATTGTGTCTCCTGTTCTTTTTGCTCCTTTTTCTTTCCCAACTTATCAGCACGCTGTCTTAGGATCTCAGCAGACATTTCATCGATCTTCAGCATTGCATCATCATCCAAGTCGCTAAGTGATTCCTACCACCATCAAAAGAATCTCTTCCTATTTAACACTTCAACAATGAGCGTCAACCAGAGCCTGCACTGAGAAACAGATGCGGCTCATTGTTAAAGCGTTGATGTAACGAATACCAGACTGATAAAATGCTTTGGTTGCAAATCAATTATGTCATTTTCTATATCAATTGGGACACAATTTGGTATCAAAGTTTTTGATCTTTGGTCATGCAACTTAAAAATGTATGCTATATGGAAATCACTTAAATATAAGAAAATGCAGCAGACATGAATGTTGCCCAGCAGAAGTGAAGTAATGAAAATTACGGGTCCACAATTCTACAGAAGAATTAGCCTAGAAGAACTACTTACACCAGCATAAGCTGGAACGTACATATTTCACAGACTTTTGCGTTTGACCTGTCTTAAAGATCAAGACCTATGTGAAGAAAAGTCTTGGTCATAGGTTTGAGATGAGAAAGATGTAGAAACACCTACAGAGAGAAAGGTAATGTGTACACTGTACACACAAATGTGTGTGTACAATACACATGATGCAAAATATTCCATGCCACAATAAATTGAAACTGACAGTAAATAGGCCAACTTTACAAAATCCAAACACATAGATCTGTTTGTTATCTCTACCTCTGCATCACTTGGCATGGCTGCATCTCCAAGCACAGCTCTGATGGCATCTTTGACAGCAGGATCAACAAGTGCTGCTGATCCTTGTCCTTCTTCTTCGGCTTCTTCTACATCATCTTCATCTTCATCACTATTGGCATCTTCATCTTCAGCCTCATCATCATCTGTTCCTAAGTCAGCAAGTAAACAAGCAGATACAAAACACTATAATATAAGACATCGGTATGTACAAGGCAGTGGAATCAAATTCAAGAAGTATTATTGAATCCAGTTACAGAACACTACTCAATTGCAGACGTAAAATGACAAGCAAACTACACAAACTGTAATAATAATTGTAATAACAACAAAAAATCGACAAACGGCAGAAAGGAGCAAACTAATCAATGAATGCTCACAGGCAAAATAAATTAAAATGCTGCAGAACTAAGACCAAGACATTGCATCCATAATTATCTGGATCATTAAGATAAGGGCTCAACCGGGCTCCTAGTCCAGTTGCTGTGTAGGGACCACACGCAAATCCTTCACTCAAAATTGCTCTGCATCATTGATTAAGTGCATAGGAACAATGACGAATAAACACATGAAATTATTAAATAGAATTAACATGACAAGAAATAATGAAAATATGATCTGGATCATTATTGATGCTACATAAATCTTGAAACAGCACAATGCCCAATTTGTTGACTATTATGCAGTTTTATGCACTGAATAAGTGATGGAAAATGAAAGTTCAGTTGTTTTTGCATTTACCTTCTTCATCATCTTCAAATGCAATTTCAGAACCTGGTTGGGAGTCAAGAACCTAGTCAAATAAAAACACACCATTAATTTCCCAGCTGATGTTCATAACTTTCGCATGTTGTCAGCCTATTCACACAGTGAATAACCACTTAATGCGACTTAGTACAATAACGCACAACAGCACTTTGATATATTGTCAATTTATTCCTACTTACAATCAGTGCAGAAGTGCACAACATATTGAACATATAACAGAACATCGATGTCGCAGAGCATCGGCACTTTAGAGCTACTGTGAGCAAAGTACGATGTTTGAAAGATGCAGCTAAATTTGATCAGTTACTTGCTGAGAAAAATTGGGATGCTGTTATGAGGATTAGTGAGGCTGGGGATGCTAATGTAGGAGGAACAATTCACTTTATTTAATAATTATAAAGTCACCGAACGAGGCGAATAAATAGAAATTCACAGGGTTCCATTTGCTACCCTGCATGGTAATTATGTTTTGTATTTTTCAGAATGCACATTATGGCATTGTTGCTTTTTGGGGTTGCAATAAATAATGATTTGAATTTTTATTCTGTGTATTGAGATGTAACGAAACAGAGACAACATGCAGCTAATCTTCATTTTAAAAGAAACAAGTCTTGTAAAATAACCTGTATATTTCCTTGTACTTGTAAATTTGATCACAGGCCTACTTGTAAATTTCCTTGTACTCACTTCCTGCCATCTAATTTACCAACAACTTATATCACAAACTATATCAATATAGTATTGACGTCCATATATAATGTAATAATCGAATCAATTACAAAAATTATGTCCCATCAGCATTCTGTAACAATTTGTGCTGAATTTTATAAGTGTGCTTCTGCGTATTCTATTCAATCAATTAGTTTTGTAGCTAAATTTTACAGAGAATGATAACAAAAGTACGAAAACATGATAAATAAAGAATCGATACAGATTACCAAATACAAAAAAAGCAAAGACAATAAATAATCAGGTGAAACAATGCAATCCAGACAGCAAATACATTTAGAAAACATTAACACATCCCCCGCGGGGGCAAATTTCTTGCCCCGGCGAGAGAATCTAACTGACCATTCGATGACCCCCACAGTGACACCGAC
>JAQFXW010001132.1:0-15685 GCA_034693945.1 Dendrobaena attemsi | reverse complement strand
TGGATCACAACCTATGCTGAATCGACTCAAATGCTAATCAAACACGCATCACTGCAGTCAAAGACCATTGAGATGGCGAGATCCATTGTAGCATTGTTAGCCTTGTTAAGCCTATCAATACAGGAACCTGAAGAACGAGATATCTCGACCCTCGCGTGCAGGCATACCTAATTTATGACGAGATATCTCGTTCCTAACAGTCAAGGTGTTAATGAAATAGTTAAGAAAAAAGATGATTATATTTTTATTTCACACAAAATTGATAAATGACTTGAAAAATGTCTCTCATCTGACCTTCGAATGTCCATTCGAATCTGGTGCTGTTGGGACAGTAGAGACTTTGTGCCTGGAATGGCCACCTGGACACCATCTTCCGTAATGATACGGTGGCGATTGGAATCTCTGAACAGCAATAACAAGCAAAACTGAAAAATTCATATATACTATAACACAAGCAATGTACTATTCTTGATAAGCTATAAGTACCAAGAATAGTATGACAACCTTTGTCACGCCAAGTCATAACATTGTACACACCCTATCTACACTGATAAAGAGCCCTAAGGAAGGTAAACCGATGCGCGAATAAACAACTAACTGAAGTTATACATAATAATTATATATCTACACAATCTGATTCATCCTAGACATATTGAACTAAGAATATGATTTCATTAAAGTATTTTTTATGTAACAGACTAAAATTCCAAAACACAGCAAAATGAGTGCATGATACAGCTATAAACTCAATTTTCATAATCATAACACACTCAAAATCAAATCCTAAACACATTAAAATGATGCATTTATCAATATATTACAACTGAAGACCAATTATCTTTACTTTGGAGAGTCAACACCTTGCCAATCTTAATTTAAGTGATAGATAATACGTGAAGCTACGTACCTGATTATTTCTGCCACTCCTAACTTCTTCTCTGCCACACCAGTAAGCAACTTCTTCTTTGAAGGTGTAACAAGCAGAGTACCAGTGTCTGATCTGGTCTTCTGACCATCGTTCTCCTTGGTAGAACCACGTCCGCCAATCCCACGGTCACTTCCCTGCTCCAGAAACTGACGCATGAAGCTGTCACGCATGCGAGAAGTACTAAACTCGGATGGCAGTTTGTTCAGTCGCACCATTTGTGGACGATCACTAAGACAAAGAAGATTAACAAGCATCATTGAACTGCCGTCACTTGTTTAACGGCTATCATGTGTAACAGCTCTTAAAGGCGGAATTCAGACATCAGAAAAAGCATGTCTCTTTCACTCATAAGAATTTCACTGTGAGGCATGGTGGCGCAAGTGGGAGAGTTGCTGCCTTGCGTCCGAAGGGTCGTGGATTCGATTCCAACCCAAGCCACTGCGTAGGGACCTTGGGCAAGTCCTTCACTCAAAGTTGCTCAAGGCGCTTCGTGTAAACTCCGACACACCTTCAGGCTGCGGTTGGGACCGTCTCTGAATAGTAGTGGACCGCAAGAAGCGGTATAGAAATACACACATACATACATACCAGCAGTATCACTATTATTATCCCTGTAATCAGATATAATATATTTGTACCTCAATTGACCGAATGGCATCAGTTTGTAGGTGCATTGACATCTTTTCTGAACATTGTTTTTCAGTAAATGAGATCATTTACTGAAAAACAATGTTCAGAAAAGATTTAAATGTGTCTACAAATTGATGCTCTTCTGTAAATTGAGGTACGATCAGTTGGTTGCTAAAAGAATTTCTGGAAAAATCTTGCCTTCAGAACATCACGTCATTCAGTGAACCCCAACAATAGGCTAAGGTTTGAAATGTTCATTTTCTGTGCAAATGCTCTAAAAGTAATGAAGATTACGTAAGCAAGGACAGAAGATGTCGAAATGATGAACTTACGGAAATTTCTCAAATATTCTTAGGCGCAAGGGTAAGTTCTGCTGCGTTTCGGCTACTTGCTCACGCAGCTTCAGCTACAAGTTTAAAAAACAACTTTAATCATATTTTATTATATAAACTATACATAATTAATATATCCTTTATGATATCAGGATTACATCTGGCCAGAGTTTATCATCAGATTACCCAAACCAGAATAAAATTGTCACTGTCAACAATGCCGAGAAAGTAAGTAGAATGCACCTTAGACAGCACTTCATAAAGGCAATATCAGTCGCCTCGTCAGTTTATAAGATTTTAACATTATTTCATCATCAAATAAAAGACATCATCTTCTTTTCCAGTTATGCACAAGTAAATGCAAATTTAAATGTAGTTATCGAAACAGACGAATTCTTAGCGTTTCTAACCTGCTTCAGCTTTTTAATGTCTTCATCAAGTTCTAAATTGTCCAGAATCACAGCAACAAATAAGCTGACCACAATCTAATAAACCAATGAAATCAAACACATGTGATGTAATGCATTGCTTCAACAGCAGATCCTCGTCAGCAATGTTCCAAGTCAAATCACTTGAAGACTTAAGTAGTCTTTGAACATTGTGAGGATATTTTGAATCAATAGTGCTATCGAACCAAACGTTCACTCACTGTACTGTGCCGGGGAATTTGTCAATTGTTGGCACAAACGTTTTTGGCAATAAGAAATTGTGTTCTCTGTTGATAACATTTGAATCAGTAGACAGACCATTATAAAGAAAATACTGATGCTGTTCCAGAATGGAATATTCAAATAAAATAACATCATACCTAGCTAATAAAGGGACTTTCAAGAATATTTAACATCATTCAATAAAGTGACATTAGTTTCTAGTGCAGATAAAATGAAAAAGTAGAATGTAATTGCTTATTAACAATCTGCAGTTCAGAATATGAACAATTAAATATAGATCCATATTCTACAAGAAGTGATTGAAGATGCAGACTTATTATGATTTCAGTGCTGACATAAATATTGTTTAAAACTAATAAGACTGAAAAGTTATGCGTGATGTTGATGAGTTTGAAGACCTTAACAATGATAATGAAGATGACAGTAAAATAATCAAATTCATTAAACCATTTTATAAGCTGTTAGGTTACACAAATGTTTCAAGAAAGCTGATTCATATACATGAATCTGATAACTACAAAATCTAACCAAAATAATAACATTAGCAGGAAATAAGTAGGCATGCATCATAAGCAACATCAAAAACTATATATTTAACATAACAGACTACACAAAACTCACACATGCCATCAGTAGTGTATTTTGCAAAGACAAAAATGAGAAATTGCTTTGTTAACAAATTCTGCAGATGTATGAATTATCAATTCTCAAACAAGCTATTTATAGCTAATAATAAGTTTTCTTAAGGGCATTGAAGGAGATTGACTGCTCTGTAATCAAAGAATTCATAGATTTGTCACTACATGTAATAGTGTATGTCATTGGCAACTAAACACAGCATTCCATTACTAATTTGCAACAGTACAATAAAATGATACAAAAATGTTAAACAGTAAACTTATTCACAACCAATATGAACAGTTTGGAAAATGTCAATACTTTTTGAGTATCCAACCTTTTAGCAAAACACACTGAACGAGAAGCTTAATCTGGAGAAATATAACTATTTAAATTGTAAATGTATCACCAATGTCTTCATTAAGAAACAATCTAATTATGATGTAAATGTTAAACAAATTAATCGTTATAAGTGGGAGTAAATATTGTATAATGATAAACAAAATAGTATTACATTTTATAAAGCTACCCCCAATGACTCATATCAAACTACTCAACTTCTGCTAAAGTAAATTATCCGAAAAACATTGTTTTGTTGGAAAGCAAGTTTTTGTCAGCTCAACAAAATTTGTCCAAAAATGGCTATAAAATAGTCACAAGGAAAGAGGTTAACAACATTCATAAGAACCTCTTCTCAAATAGTTGGCATTTGGAAGTGTTTGAGAAAGCACATTGTTAGGAGACAAATGTAACATAGGGTGATATGTCACCTATTATTGTTAGGAGACAAATGTAACATAGGGTGATATGTCACCTATTATGTGTATGCCACCATACATGCAGTTCTCAATACAAAGCAATGCGTTTGACGGATAGATCAATTGGCTAAAGTGTAAATATGACAACAGCAAACAGCTGTAAGCAAACAACTGTAAGTGACCAATGGATCATCATTGCTTCAAGGACAAATCGTAATCTCTCAGAGAATAGAACATGACACTTATGTTTTGACTTTTGATTCAAAGGACAGAAAACAACAGACAGCATGCAAAAAACTGGACAATGGATTCCAACAACAACAACAGAGAGCTCAACACTATCCTTCTACAAGGCACATAAAGAGCCAAAGTGTCTGTTGACCAGACATCATTTCAAAGAGGGTGGTTCAGTGACAATGAACAATCATGCTCATACAAATCTAATACAGATTATCGATCTCTTATGGCTGACAATGACTGTTGATTTCACAAGAAACATCTGGATTGAAAGCCGCAATGCAAGCACATCTCCAAAAGGTCAATCCAAATGAAAGATTCAGCCTCTTACTCTTACACCAAAAGTTCAAGTCCTCGTGTCACATTTTTTTTTTGAACCAACAGTTGATGCGTTCCTAGTGTCGAGATTCTTGTAGCATCACAAAGGTGATTTCAGTTAAACATTTACAAACTAAGCTGCAGAGCATTACCAAATAGGCTTCAATAAGTTGTGGTGTCCTCCTCTACTAATCATCATATTATCATGCTATAATTGTCGGTGTTTACGTCTGCTATTGTTCTTTTTACAATGAGAAATCTGATTTTGGTTGATCAGCGTATGTTGTTTCTGTATTACTGATGTTAGATAAGGTAAAATATAATAATGTAGTTTGCACTTAGTTAAGGTTTATTCTGCTATCCTCAACTTTCTTTGTTGTTTTCTTACTTTCCTTGGTATATGAGCCAAACTGCATGTTCGTCTGATATCAATTAATGCGAACTGTTCAACTAAACAGCCCGCCCTACTCAGCAATTGTCCCTTCTGGGTTTCCTTTTGTAGTTCATAATGTAATTGATGTAACACTTGTTCACTGCTGATGACTTCAATAAAGAGAGTTGATTGATTGATGTCTCCATGCAGCAGTAACAGCCAAACACTTTACACTTCACGCCTTTCCATAAGTACTGCTATGTTAGATAATGTAAACATACATTTATATAGCACTTTTCTAAGTCTTGCTAAAGTATTCATTTGATGGCATTGCCAAAGAACTTACAGTCACAGATAATTTGCTAATATCTGACAAAGTAGGCAAAGTATCAGTGAATACTATGCCAAGCCAATATGGAAAAGCAATCTTGAAATGATTTATCCTCAGTCAAGACCTTAATTGAGATAAAAGCAGACTTCACAGGGCAAGCATTTGAAGACTGGATAGGCTTAGTAGTCAGCAACGAAGAACGAGAGGCAGCTGGCCAAAATGCAAAAATTTTCAACAATACATCCAAGGCAGCTAGAAACCAATTTGAAGAACATACACAATTAGATAATAAAATGCACAACAGCAAATCAAACCCACAAAATTACACACATCTAAATTCAACGGAATCAATTGAACCTCAGCCAAAAATTCAACTACAGGATGACGCAGGAAGAAAACACACCCATCCGACTCAGAACAGCAACAAAACACACCAACTTGCCACAGCCGAGTACCACGTCTCCACTTACCAGCGTCACAAAGAGATGGTAAAATATGAAATAAATAGCAACGAGCGGAGCGAACTGCTCGCCAGTTTCCCACATGGTAAGGTGCATAACTTCGTTCCAGCCTTTCTGCGTGAGGATTTGAAACATGGACATTGTGGCCTACAGAGCAAGCAGACCGAACAGACAATCTTCACAAGTAAGTTTTACAGATTACTAAAATTATTATACAACACTTTACCAGACACAAGCCTGTAATGCATGGATGCATCCGGATTAACTGAATAAAGTCAATTGCAGTGAGCCGACCTAATTGTATGAATTTTAAAGCTTCATTCCATGCAGTTCAATTTGACAATCATTGTTAAAGCATAAGACCACAAAGACCCTGCAACTTTCACTTGAAAAGAACCTGAAAGTTAACATCTGAAACTAGCAGAATCATGATTAATCATTTAAAAATAAACACATAAATATTACTAATAGACGCGTTATTCAAATTATAAATGAACTGATTATGCTGGATATAAATACACTGTAATGACATTCATTTAATATTTATAACTGTTAGCAGCATGCAATATTCACTCTGCATTTAAACTAATTTAAATAAAGTGGTATAATATGGTCACACAATAATTATGGCTGTCATGCAGAAAGAAAAGTTGAAGAGTGAGTGATGGCCATTACTGAGTAAAGGTGCAGCTGGTCAATGCACCTAAACACAGTGGTCATTACCATAGTCTAAGCAAAATCAGTCTGAATATGTATTCATACCTTCTCATAACTAAATCATCTACTAATCAAAAGTCTAGCTGTCTTCTATTAATAGTAAGTCAAAATAAATCTGGAAGAAATGAATAATCCAGTTCAGCAAATTAGATGTCTGCAACAAGCTTGTCTCAGGGTAAGCCAACACACCCGCAATTACATATCTGTCAATAAAATAATTCAGAAAGAGCAATCATCCTATTTACACAATAATGGACTGATGCAACCGAAAAGAGTAAGTCAAGTCATTCCAATTACAACTCACCCATTTAAATAAGACTGTATGTAAAGAACCATAGATTTTGGAAGTAACGCAGCAACTGCCTTGAATACAATGTGCAGTAAGCCAACCTTACTTGAAGTTGGCACTAATACAGTTTTGTTGGCATGCAGTAAGCCACTAGTTTGGCCTTCATGCTGCAAGCCAACATAATCCTACTACATCGGCCGACAGTACGGCCATCATGCAGCAAGAACACGAGTCCGACAGACGAGTGTCTGCCTCAACTCCTGACTTGCATCTAACAAGACAACTCACCAGAATCATAAACATGTGCAAAACGA
This sequence comes from Dendrobaena attemsi, assembly GCA_034693945.1. Taxonomy (NCBI): domain Eukaryota; kingdom Metazoa; phylum Annelida; class Clitellata; order Crassiclitellata; family Lumbricidae; genus Dendrobaena; species Dendrobaena attemsi. The sequence goes on along the minus strand of JAQFXW010001132.1, from coordinate 8,708 downwards.
TAAACATAATGGCAACAAGAGGAGCCGCTCTTTCTCCGACCGACTCCATTGTCTCATCCATCAGCTTCACCCAGCCCTCCTGGACCAGGATGCTGAACATACACATCAAAGCCTACCAGCACGAAACAATGACACAGCACCCATGAGTTTAGCACAGACAATGGCAGACAGACTTTTATGGTAAACAATGGTCAGTAGAGGTTAAGGAAAACCAATGTAAAAATAATACAAATTAAGGAAAGGCAAAATAAACAAAGATATCTTAACATTTCAAGTAGAAAGAATATTATGTAAGCCACCAAAAATAATTCTTCACACCCAACCAACCTCTTCCACCCAATCATCCATCTGTCCTTTTGTCTCAGTCGTTCTCAACCCTGTCTCTAGTGTCATCGCAAGTTTCTCCAACCGCGCCTCTGGAACGACCTGCCTTTGAATTCCACAAACTTGCCGTTACATTGCCAATTATTCACCGTTATCTGCCTCTGTCTCCTGTAATTATATCTAAAACCCAGTAACAATAAATTGAAGTCTCACCACTACAAGAACTCATATCCTGACTTTTCTGATCTTCCAACTTCCAGATCCCATTGTAAATTACACAGGTCTGCCTTAACAACTGCTCTGCCTCCACTGACCCTCAGGAAACCGAACTCAGACCAGCATGATCTATCCTCTGGCTGACCCGTTGACTCAATGCAGTGCTCGTGAATGAACTTGGTTTTTTAGTGGTGATTTAGACGTTTGAAGATTATGATTAAGATGAAATATAGGCAGGTAAAGAAAATGCTTTAGTAAAATGGCAAGATCTGAAAGAATATCTCATATTGTAAAATATGGTAATTTAAGGAATGTGAGCTAAATTAAAGTAATGTGATAAGGTAGCAAGGAGTACATTATGTGAATTTAAGATACATTAGGGTAAATGTCATTAAAGTACATGTAAATGTCGTTAAGGTACATTATGTGAATTTAAGGTACATTAGGGTAAATGCCATTAAAGTGCATTATGGAAGTAATTAATGTCACACTTCATTAAGAATTGAATCCAGTCTCCAGCTAGAGAGTACAGAGTCACACTCAATTTCTCTGTAAGTCGCCAAAAATTCCAAGAGCAGACTGCAACATGGTAGATAGTGCTGGACATTTATTTGCATAGAGTTTCTTCCGTAAATTTCTGGCTCTGCACGTGGCAGTCAGACAGATGGAAAATACAACAGCAGAAAAATTACAGAAATCACTCCATAATTGGAATGTAGAAATAGAAAATGTAAAAGTATATCCAATTGTTATTTCCTATCCCAAAAAGAAATTGAATAGGAAACTGTCGTATAATAAGCAAGAAATATGTCGTGTGTGCAATTCTATAGCGTATCAATCCATGCGAGTGCGTCAATTACCAATTCTAGTCTCATCCATCTTCTTCGATCTCAGAAATATACTTTAACCAGACCAAGGCATGCAGCAGCAACTTCTATAGATTTTTAAAATGTGCTCTATATGCAACTTGACATTCAATCAATCAGTGTATGAATCCTTACATACAGTACACATACATCATGCTTACAAGCATTCATAATCAATTTGCTTACAAAATCAGGAGTAACACAGAATCAGTGTCACATAGCAGTTTTGTGTGAAGAACTTTGTCAAGTTCCATAACATGGGGAGCAGTTTTGATTGGACTCATGTACTTTCCATCTTAAAAACTGAGCAGCTAACTGATCAGCTATTGTTCTCCACATTGTTGTATGTACATATACATGATGAAGTGTGTATAGTATACGTATATGCATTATTATGTATTGCATAATGCATATACATGTGCATTATAATATATAAATGCATACGATATGATATAGGCATATACATATACACAATGTGAATATATATAAATGCATAAAAATTATTATATTTAATATGTGAAATTGTGCATAAGATAAATACATACAATATATAATATGCGCAGACAGAAATCTTCACATTCACATATACGGTAGGTAACGAGTGAATAAATACAAATTGACTGGCTGTCGCAAAGTATTTAACAGACAGAGTGAGTACAGAAATCGTGTAAGCATCAATCAAGACTTGACAAATTGCAGGCACTTTCTTGCATCTCAATCAGAACAAGTGCTGAGCAAATTCATCATGAAAACGTTCGCCTAAAGCAAAACTCTTTGCAAAGCTAAGACTGAATTCTGTGCAAGAGAAAAGTGCACTAAGAAAGAGTGCAGAAAGTCCTATAACTCTCACTAATTGACATTCAGCCGGGCTGGATGGACGCACAGATGGTCTTGACCTGCACTCCATCACAACGGCAGAGCTGCAAATTGCAGATTTATGACTTAAGAAAAACAGAAATTTACTCATTCTGCAGAACTACCAGATAAAAGACAATGCATGCATCACTTATTCTAATTATCTTCACATATATATATATACAGTTGTAATTAATTAGTAACGTGGTGCCGGCAGTGTCTAATGCACAGTTGTGCCTCAACATCGGCTCGTTATCAGGAGAATATTTAGACATGACACAAGCAACTGAGTAGATAGAGCAGCTTCCAATGAGAAATGTTACAAATGCCATAAGAAAAGACTACCAATGAGACGCAGCCCATTCAGAGGCATGCATCAGAAGCAAGGCTCCTCTAGTACAATGCTGTCGGTCAAACTCTAAATCTAAATGATGGCTGCGAAGGACCACAGGTTAAGAACTTATTCTTTTAACAATTCTTTGAACAGCATACAAGAGTGCAAACTTTCTTGATATGATAATACATTCCACTACAAATCAACTGCATAATCATTTTAGTAATTTGCAGAATTTAACCGTTTAAGGTGAAAACTAATAGTGCACACGTTCTGATTAGATATAAACTGATCAAACGGTTTGTTGAATTCAAGCCTCTGCTATGCTTTATTTAGATCCACCATTAGAGATGACCAAATAACGTAAGATAAGACTAACTATCTGTCACATGCTCATCAGTTCATTATTTATCTGTAGACCAGCATAACCACCAACTCAATGCGTTATCAATAACACACTAAATATAATGATACATTGCATCATACTGCATTGCATTCATACATCTCTTATCATCTTACTAGTCGGCAGTTACTCCATAGTTTCTGACCATGAGGGCTCTGAAAATTTTAAGTCACATGGCAGTAAATAGCATTACACTGTAATTATGATGAATTGATGACCAGCGCCATACAACCTGACTCATTGCTCTAAGTTTCCTTCATTTACCTTCAGAAGTAAAACCATTCTCAAAGATCAGTATTTTATTCTGTAAAGTTGGAAGCAACTCCCTTTCTGAGGATCACCCGTAATGTATGACTACAATTATTGTATAACTTTCTTACCCAGTGCACCATGTCACTAGTCCTCACTACCATATTCTTCTGTTATCACAAGAAGACATTCTGATAAAACACAGTATGTTAATAGATAATTAAACTAAAAGATGATCGAACGTACAATAATAATGGGAAGAAAGTTAATCAAAAAGTTACAACTGCATTACCCAGTGCGTGAAAATGGCTACAATTTCAATTTCATAAACCAGTGCACAAGGTATTATAACGGTTATAGCTACAAAGTAATCTAAAATCTAAGAACATAATAGCCAGAACAGAATATTGTTTATCATTAGGGCTCCTAATCTTAATAATAACACCTTATGCATAACAAAGCTGACGCAAATTGTATGAAGGTGGCCAAGATAGTACTTATGCTAGCATCGGAAAACCTTCGTATCCTTCTCACCTGCGGAAAGGTCGCGAATTTATGGAAGTCCTTGAAGGAGCAGAAAAGTTGAAGACTGACGCATGAGGTTATGATGAGCAGACACATTGTGAAGAGGATCAGACTGCCAAGCTTCTTTCCAGGACCAAAGATCTACATCCAACCACAACGTTATCCAGTGCACTCAACAAAAGTAAATCACACCACTTTAACGCTTGATCTCTTCTAGACTCATCCAATCCAATCTGTGGTGATCTGTCTGGCATATTCTGTCCAAATCCAATTCAAAATCTATGTCATCTTAACTAAGTTTTAAAACTTACTAAACAGTTGACCTTCAGTTGGGAACGTTCATGAGAGCAGAAGTTTTATTACAGATACGTCAAACGATCGAATGATCATTTACTACTTCATCAAAAAGTAACTGACAACAACATGGGTAAATCTATAAAGTATTCAGCAAGACAGAAACTTCCAGGCCTTCTGCAAGATACTCAAAGCACAATGTGTAGCATACATGATGTAAATGATTGATTGATTTTCAGGTAAGTTAAATGTTGAGGACTGTTGCTTAGGCTGAGATACATAATTGCCAGAATTAGCTCACTTTATGTCAAGTTACTTAAAATGTGAAAGTAACTACTCTGTTATTCTGTTTTCACACATAACATGCTGGATAACATTTTTCCTAATCAGACTACATAAAGCAAAAGTGCCAGTGATATGAGGAGAAGGTTAGGATAATGTATTGTATAACACACTGTAATAAAGAGGATAGGTCCTGAGTTCACTTCAAGCAACACTGACGGAACCTCTTCATTTGATAGATGTGAACTGAGATGTAGAGTGATTGGGCGACTTGCACGGCTGCCAATGGCTAAATTCGACTCCCCTGTAATAACCTGTATTCATTCATTCATGCTATAATACTTGTAACCATACTGTGATCCATCAGTTCAAAGAAATGTCAATATTAAAGAAAGATCATTATCTACCTTCCAGCAGAAATCTTCGAGCATTGGTGAAGCCTTGATCAGACGAATAACTCGAATGACCTGGAAATAAGTGAACTGGGTTCTGTAGAATGCAGGAATGATGTGGAGGGTTGTACCAGCGACGAGCAGGAGTTCAAACTTGTGAACGGATCGCCGGAAGTAGCCGTAAAATCCAAGACACCATATCTTAAACAGTGCTTCCAAGTCGAAGAGAACGGTAAACACGACCTGGAAAAGCAATTTGCTATGCATTGGATTCCTTGTAAAATCTATCTTTTGCTTAAGTCATCTATTATGAGATTTTCTCTGATTTACCAAGACCATTTGTATGAGCCATATATGGTATAGATTGAACTCCTTTTAAACTGTCTTTTCCTTTATTCATCTCTTATGATCACTTTTGTAATTAATAGATGATATCCAGGATTCCAGGTGAATATTAAAAGGGACCAATCAGATATTTTAGAGCAACAGCTTTTTGAAGGTTTTATAAAAGTGCAGCACAAATATACAAAGATATTATCAAACTTCACAGCTTGACCTGTGTTTATACTCAATGCAAGGCAATTATATCTGACTCAACAAATATCTTGTAGGTGAAATTGGGCTGGTTCACCACTCAAACATTGGTAGAACTCGTGCACCACCGACTAATAAACTTCTTGGAGTCAAAACAGAGGCGCAAGCGAATGGCCATCGTAATCTTCGAATTCCTTAAGCACAATTAGGAAGCTAAGTGTATGACTCCAACGTACTGTCAACAGTGCATGAGGAATTCTGCATGCTGAACTAAGCACCTAAGCAATGAAATTATACTTTACCTCTGCATAATAGTAGCGATTGATCGTATAGTATGGGTCGATTGTTCTATGATCAAAGTGCATTGTTGCCACAAAGATTGCATTGGCAAGAACAAGGAACAGAATGAGAATGTGGAACCAGGCCATCTTGAGAATGCGCTGGAAAAATGGAGGAGCAAGACCTCGTGGTTTGCTCTCGTCAATTGTTACCATCCTCCATCCATCAGTATCGCACAGCAAGACCTGCAAAACAAATCGGAGCTTAAACTAAAAACGCACTGTCAACAAGAAATCAACCAATTAATCATCTAATCTGAAATCAGAGAACCATAGAGGTCAATTCCTGTATGAATGGCAAGTTCGGACGATTTGGCGCCGCAGCATTAACGGTGTCAGACTCAGACTGGGATTCACTGTCAGCATTTTTAAATGTGGGAACATAAGTATCAATTGCCTCTCTATCAGCATCACTACCATATAGCTTATTATATCAAATTGATTGCCATTTTCTCAATCTCTGTCATTAACATTCAATTATTCACCGTCTGTCAAATCTTGTAGTTTCAAAACATCAACACCTGTTTACCTATTTTGCAATGTCATTGATTGCCTTAGTCAAACAGACTGACCTGAGAGGAGTCTGAATCTGTCGTTCCACTTCTTGACCCCCACATCTGCTGGAAGTGAACACGAATCTCGGCAAATGTCTCAATGATCACCGCAATGAATACATTCTGTGTGTAAGAAAAAACATCCATTTCAATAACGTTATCCATGGACATATTGAGTGTCAGCAAATCTGATGATGATACACATCAGAAGCTAAAGTCTGCTCTTCGAATGGCACACCGAAAAAGTGGATTCATAGACACACGAGCAAAGCCAGCATTTCACTTTTGAACAGGTTGTCACTTGCCACCATGTCTTCATGTTAGTACTTTAGCCAACCTCGATACTACAGCTGTGAGATTTGACTAATTTACTTTGCCTTAATCTTACTTTATCTCTACCATAAATTATGAGCAGTTAGGATGCAAACTAATAATGTGTCTCATCCATCACATTTGCAGACCTATTAGATGTCAGACATGCTTCTAACAACACAAACAAGGTTAACTTGCGCACTATTTAGCTCACACTACCAGACCCACATTGCAATTGTAAACTCAGAGCACAGCAGGTAGCCAGTGACAGTAGTCATGAATATACCCATCAAAGTAGTGCACACATATAGTCAGAAATGTGACCAAATTAATTGACTCCCGTAATTTACTTACCAGCTTCATGCACTATGTTTTCTAATTGCATGAAACGCCAGCAAGAGATGACATTACAGTAGTCGATTCAACGGCAAATAAGAAATGATAACGGCAATTAGGAAATAATAATAACTCAGTAGAAAATTTGGGATTAGGAGATGCCTATCGCAGTATCACACACAATGAAAAATGAAATATGAAATAAACTCACCTTGACAAGCCAGGCCAGGAAAAATATCATGGAGATGAAAAAGACGTAACCTCTCCAGGAAGGTAAGCTGTCTATCGCTCGATACATGATAAATACCCAACCCTCTTGGGATGCCGCCTCATATACAGTGAAAAAACTTGTTGCTAAAACAAAGTAAGAACAAAACCAACATTGAAGACGACAATATTTTAATTCACCAGACCTTTGCTATATGGCAAACTTCAATATGACGTGGTTTTAGTATCACAAGGTCACATTCTAAGATCCAATACCAAACTTAAAATACAATAATATTACTTAAAATTATATAATTTATTTAATTTAAAAAATTAACCTAAATAATTTAAACCATCCTACTAAATGTAACCGTCACGTCAAATAATGCAGAGAGTTAAAGATGCATTAACAAGAGTTCATTAACTATTAACTATAGGCCTACATATGAAAATCGAAAATCGCCATTTAAACTCCAGATGTCTGCAGAGTAAAGGTGCGCTGATGAGTCAATGGGGTCATGCTAATTCATGACATATTAAAGGATCTAGACGAAATACAAAAACATTTCAAAATCGGCATTTCCAGTCAAACAAAATGAAATCCTTACCAAACTCATCAAATCCGTTGAAACCCCGGTCACTGCGAGACAGTTCAAGTGCAAGGCAGACCATTCCACTAGGACATTGGTAGCCAGAGTTGTCATGCGGGGAACAGTACGTGTCTGGAATTGCCAGGTCGTTTGCAGAAACACGCCTGGCAAGAAAAGGAAAAAGCCAACATTATAAGATAAAAGTAAATGAAGAAGAGGTTAACATTATAAGATGAAACATAGTCTTAATATTCAAATGTTGTGCTATATGTTAAGCATATTTAATTGCATTGTGAAGAAGAAGATTATTATTTTGCGTGAAGCCTCTTTCAATACAAATTCACTTCAACATTGAATTGTTATGCATGTGAGCGCACCTTCTCAAAAGATCTCTGTGATTTGGTTCAATACACTGCATTGCACTATATTTTGATTTTAAATTGTTTGCACCGACCTTGGGTCAGTGCCATTTCGTACGCAATGGAAATTCATTTCACCAAAGAACTGAACTCCCAGTATGCCATACAGTGACATAAAGAACAGGAAGAAGATTGTGACATTGTAGATCTGTTGACTTGAACGCCTGGAATTAAAAAATTACAGCAGTCATCAGCAAAACTGAAAAAACTATTAAACCAGTAGCAAAAAGGCATTACTGGTAAGTTTTTTGTAATTGTATATTTCTACCTTCTATCTCAGGTCTTAGGCTGCTAAATATACATTTTAAATATGCACTTGAATTTTTATAAAACACTTAGTATTACAATGCAAAGATATTTTCTACCACAAAACTGCAACTTCTTGCTTTGAAGTACAAACTCAGCAAATAAAAAGTGTTTACTTAAAGGAAAGATCATGATTATACAAATCAGTACTCAATACTCATGCTGCTAAAGCAAAAAGTGTAAAATAGCACATTAGCACAAAACAACATTAATTAATAACCAATACTTCTTCAATTTCACACATTCAACAGTGAAAACCCAATGCAAACAGCAACACTTTAAATTGAATGTGTCAGTTTGTATGTATGTATGTATGTATGTATGTGTGTATTTCTATACCGCCCCTTACAGTCACTACTATTCAGAGGCGGT
>JAQFXW010001131.1:0-15687 GCA_034693945.1 Dendrobaena attemsi | reverse complement strand
CCACAAAGTGCGAGAGTCACCCATAATAACCATTTGCGATCGGTCAGTGAGATAGGATCGAAACCAGTGAAGTGGAGACCCACTAAGTCCAAAAGAAGTTTCAAGACGACATAGAAGTATTGCAGGATCAACTATGTCAATGGCTGATGAAGCGTCAAAGAGTGCCAAGAGAGTGACATGTGAGTTATCCATGGCAGTATAAATGTCACAAAGAAGAGAAAGAAGCGCAGTTTCAGTAGAGTGATTAGCTCTAAATCCAGATTGCCTGGACAGAAAGCTTACGATATGCATGCTACAGGTGCAAATTGATCAAGACCCAAAGTTTCCACGTATGAATGACTAACTACAACAATACATACAATATCGGCAGCAGATGAGGTTGGGAGTAATGAGTTTAGGAGCGCGTCTGAGTAGCCAACTTGAAGAGGCGCGATTGAAAATATTTGAAATGAAGTTAAATGACAGTGTTCCGATGCATCGACTTGACAAAGGTTTTGCCAGCACGATGAAGCTGATAATAACTGACTGAAATTAAATGAACCCGGTCTCTGACTGATACAATAAATTCGTCAGCACCTGATAGACTTTCTAAAATTTATGATTACAATCCGTGGCTCAGGTCCAATCTAAATCACCATGTTAGTAATTACGTATCAGCAAGCACTCAAAGCAGTACAGGTGCTCGAATACATAAAATTGGACCACACAGATTTTTCAAAATTATTCTGCTTCTAGTAATTGTAAAAATGTCTTGCGAATAAAATCGACAGCAAATTAATCCATATATCAATTCTTTTAGTTAAATATATTCATTTCATGTATTGGCAGAACATAGAAACACAATCCGATTTAACATGTATAATATATATTTTAGAGCATCACACTTTCTTAAAACCTACAACTTACACACTAACAATTAAGTGACAAGAGTATTGAGATGAAAATTCATTTAAAAACACATTTCACTTTTTCAGGGTGATGTCTTAAATCATCTTCAGTGGCTGATTAGGTAAATTTTTACCCTAAAGGGAGCAATAGACCAAATCCAACAAACAAATCTGGGTATGTTAAGAATACGGGGCAATATATAAGACAGGCAAAGCATTAACAAATTTATCATTATTATTATTGAACACATGCAGTCAAGCAGCAAAATTTAACATAAATTATACAGCTTTTGTTGCAATCGCAGATGGAGCAACATTGAGCCTGCTTTTTCTAGGTGAGTCAAAATAATATAATCTAATTAATGTCATAAGCATTTTTTGCTCTTAGCAACTTTAACATTGTTTAAGCTTGTCTTAGCTTAAACAGTATCATTACTGCAAAGCCTTTCAGAGGCAACTGAGGGAAATGTTATGTCATATACAGATTGGAAGCTTCCAGCATAGGTTACAATAAATAACATATTCTCAGCAAGGAAATTTAAAATACCAAGACCGACAATTGTAGATGCCTCTATCAATTAAAAGAAGAGCAGTCCATGAGGTACTTTTGCCAGTTTACCATATTAAGTATTTACTATCCTGATAGCTAAGTGTACCCAATTAACAAGTGATCTTCGTTAGACAACTTGAAGTGAAGAGGCTCTTGACAAAGGCTCTTAGTGAACATTTAGTAACACAAACAATAAAGACAGACCTGATAGAGACAATCTAAATAAAATCATAGCAATGAGATACCGCCTCTCAGTAGTAGTGGACTTGAAGGGCAGTATAGAAATGTGTGAATAAATAAAATGACAGACTAAACGAAAAGAATAAACTCAACAACAAAACAACAACCCAGCAACAAACAACAGAACTCCAATAATCAAATAAAAACAAAACAACAATTTAAACAGATTAACAATCGGACAAACTCACAACACAGCCAAAATAACAGTAACCCGAACAAATGTCTAATAGCCAATATAAATCCTCTTTCTCCTCAATCCCAATGCATTAGGATTTCTTAGCACTTGTGTAACTGACCTCTTCAATCAGACAGCCATTTTCAGCATGTACCATCAGCAAGGCACCAAGCTGTTTGCACCGTCTCAGTATCTGATAAATGTCCGAGTCTGGCAGAGACCTCTGCTCGCCAACATTTGCCATGAAAACGTGGAATGAATTCACCCCTGTAAAGTTAACACGAGTCATTGCACCATGAAATTCATATTCAGGCACCAAAGATATTCTACACAGCATAATACAACATAAAAAAATCCTGAATGATGACAGCCAGCACAAACATGAATGGGCACAATTACACAACCATTAGCAAATTATTATTAAAAGGAACAGCAAAAATAGAAAAGGCAAATGAAAGAGAAGATTGTTCAAGAAAATCAATACATCAATCAAAATGAATGGTACAGCAGAAGAACTCAATAAAAATATTCATACAGCACCTTTTCAGTGGCTGCATGGTCACATATTATTGTAATATGTTGGGTGTGGTGGCAGTCACCCCAGTAGGATAGTCCCCGCTTTGTGTCCAAAGGGTCGCTGATTCGATTCAGACCCAAGCAACATGAAGGGACATTGAGCAAATCCTTCATTAAATTTCCGGGCTGTGGTCTTGACCACCTCTGAGTAGTGGACTGGAAAGGGCGGAATAGAAATGTGCGAATAAACAAATAAATACAATCTTATGTTTAGCAAATTATCATCTGAAACTGAAAATTTGTTATCAAGAGAATCAAGAATTGACGAACGTTTTAAAGTTTGACACTTTTTTTTATCGAAGTATGAAAATGACAATTTGCTGTCAATCCACATTCCAGATATTTTACTAATAAATAATCTTTATTTATTGACAACTCAAACTTGCAGGCCTCAGTATGATTACAAACCGAGTTTGAATGCATGATATAGTAAACTATCGGATTGCTTTTGACCCAAATAGCCCTAAAAGTTAAAGCCATTTAATAGTGTCTCAAAAGTCAATTCAGCTAAACAGGTGCGAATAAGCTCTATGAGAATATTCAGCCTATCGCTAGCATACAAAAAGAGTAATTTTTCAAACAGAATGAACAGATCTTTCTAAACAAATAATAGTAACCATTTTCTTTGACCAGAGTTTCCATATCCTGTGAGACTTTGTCATTCCACGATGTGAGGCAGACGTGCAGGAGATAATCGCAGCAGACCTTGGAGTCGGCCGACTCGCGACACTGCTTGTAAGCATTGACAAGTGACTGGATGCCATCTGGAATAACGTAATCGACTGAAACACAAAACACAACAATTATATAGACCAGCGCTTCTCAACTTTTTTAGACAAAGAACCACTTATAAATTTTTTGCATCTTTTTGCAGACCATCACTAAATATTTTTGCGGCTGGCGCACAATGGTGACTATGTGACTCTTGGTAACTTTCAATTGAATTAACGTGACTATGATAAATTTTATAGCATTCAAGTTTAAGTATTCTATTTCCTTATTACTTTGAATAAATGTTACAAACAAAAACACAGCAGCCTAATTCAGATATTTCACTGTCATGAATCAGCATATTATAAGTTTCATGCTAAATATGCAGACATTGAAAAATTATGACATATTTTACAAAATGATAAACTTTATGTGTTTATGTTGTTATTTAAAAACTATTGATGCAAATTTTAGGTCTTGCTTGCTGACCACCAGCTAGATAAATAGCTGCGGACCCTAGTGGACCAAGGAACACAGGTTGATAACTTGATATAGACTAAACTTCTTTGCGTTGGATAATCACTTAATCATAATCATAATCTTGGTACTAAAAACCATCTAGCTTTGGTGGAATACTTTGAAAACATCGGCCTTTACTGACAATTAGCAATAATTGAAACAACACCACTTACTAACAGCTTAGTGCTTGATTGTGGTGCCTTCAGTATTTAAATACAGTACAGTACTTGTACTAACGTCAATGCCATTTTCAATGGGAAACTTCCTGTTAGTTGAACACGGCAATTCTGATGGGCACTTGAAGTAATATTGCACGGAGTAGCAACATGTACTAATAGACACTGATTTGGTTGAGTTACTTTCTGACAGGCTGAATCAATACAAGGTGCGGTAAAACCAGTCAATACCACTTGCTTAGATTTTTACACTCGGCACCATATTCCTTTAGGTGTGGCACCTTTTGATACACACCTTCTTGGTGTATAGGCACCTAAACACAATAATGCTTAGCAAGAGGTAATTACAATAAGTACTTACTAATGGTGGTGGTTCCACCTGCAAGAGCTGCCTTTGTTCCGCTGTAGAAATCGTCAGCTGATACAGTTCCAAAGACGGAGTGCTGAAAATGAGTGCAAGTGTCGATGCCACCTGCGACAAATTACAGCACAAAATTTCAGACAACAATTATAATACAGAAAGTATGCAAATCTATAATATATTTACCTAAATCACGTGACACTTCTCCGTCGATGAGCGCCTTTGTAGAACGCTAATTACACCAATTTCCATCAGAAAAAATACAAAAGGAACCGCAAGAGAACGACAGAACTCCACGAACGACAGAAAAAGACACAACGCCACAAAACCCTCTCATTTTCAACAATAACAGAATGCCTCAAAATTTCATCGCCATTTTGAAATTTTCCAAATCAAAATAAGTCCCACGATCACATTAACAAGATTACCAAAATTGCTCAACAACGTCGCAACAACGAAGACAGAGGGCTCGAAAATTTGACAAGATATCTGTGGTCTTACCTGGAATGATCAACTTTCCTTTAGCGTCGATGGTGCGAGAGCCACCAGGAATGACGAGGTTATTTCCGATTTGCCTAAAACATCAGCAACCAACAATGCTGTCATCGAAAACAAAAATACAAGTGACAACACTTAGATCAATGGCAACAATCGTCCAGTTGGCATGCCTACATAGTTAGAGATAGGTTTAGGTCAAGTGAGGTACTTGATTGTTTACTGCAATATTCCAATGATGATAGAGCATCAACTGTCAACCCAAATGTCAGCAGCTGGGCAGACAGATATAGCTTGCAACACTTGTTCCCTCAGGGACTTTTGGAATAACATTGCTACAGCTGGATTGCCATGGCACATGGTTAATATAACACAATTCCTACTATTCCATGACTTTCCATGAATTTGAAAATTTATCTTGGACAAAAAGGACCTACTTCCTATTAGTCTTATCCATGCAATATTTTCCAAGATTTAAAAACATCCTTAATAGAACTTCTTCAGTTAAGGCTATATCCAGTTACAATCTAACAATTTATGCAAACACATTCACGAACAAATTATGGTGAAAGCTGCTCTTCGAATAGAGCAAAGCATAATGAAACAGATACCACTTACAATATCCAGAATGTTTTATTACAAATATATTATGGTATCCACACATAATAAGTTATACACTATGTACAGCTATTAACTAGTTTTCATTTTCCATGCCTATAAAAATTCACTAATTTCAAAATGTAGGCCCTATGACTTTCCACGACTTTCTTAAGAAACCATCATTTCTGGGCTCTTTATTCTTTTTAACATCTAATTCTATGACTTTCCAGGATCTAAGACAACCTTGCACATTGCCCATCCTGTTGATGGGAAGATGAGAAGTCAATCCAAGAAATGACTGGCCACCTGCCATCATAGGTGGAGGAGTCTCTACCATCATAAGTGAAAGATCCATCATCCTAGGTGGAGGATCGTAAGAGCCTTTAACATGATGGGTTGCTGTCTCAGTGTCCCAGTTGAGGGATCTTCAATCCTTTGCAGGACTCTCCTCTAAACTGTTTTTGATAACTTTAGAACCGTCTGTTATCTGTTACCTTATCCAAGGGAGACAGCCATGAGCATACTGGCCACAGTAGCTGAGCCGCTAAACGGCAATGTTAGCAACTGAATCAATAATAAATGCAGATGCAGCAATGAAACATTAACTTACTCCAACACCTACACTGTAGAATAAGTACTCTTAGTAACACCTGACATAAACATCCAACACTTAGTAACAGTTGATATTACAACATATTATCAGCATCATTCACAACGTCAACAACACATTGACATAATAACAGTAGCATTTAGGTAGTTCAACAGAAACTCTGCTCTTTGTGTGGGCACAACTGCACGGTGTGCACCCAACCAGTTTTGCAAGTGACAACTTGTTGAGAGGAGGGATGGTTTAACAAGAGCTTCCTGTGGCAAAGCTTATGCATAAATTAACTTTGAAGAGCGGTTTTAAGGTGGAGCAACTTCAGATAGAAGATAGATGTTTTGGTTCAAGTGTAAACATCCATCCAACTCAACAGCCCTCTTAAGCGTGGCCAGAAACGGAATGTCTATGCATCATAACATTCTTACTATCATTTGTGTTCTTGCCTAGTCCCCAATTCTTACTTAGCATGCAGTTGTACTTTTCCAACCCATCAAAGCCTCTCTAAAGCATCTCTATTTGTAGATTGTTAACATCAAACATGCAAGCAATTTGTACGTTAGTTTCATTCTCTTAATGCAGGTTTAAGCACAGCTGATCAGCTACTTAAGAGGCATTTGGATTTCCACTTGCAAATACATCTATCCTTGGATGCCTGCATTCCTATATACCTATAAGCAGCATCCACACAGTAGGTTCCTCTGCATCAAAAAACGCTTACAGGTCAGTGACATTAAAAGAAAATTCATTACAAGTCATGGTAATTAGACAATGTGGATGGCATTGGGCATCAATTGATTTGTTTGCAATTTTCTTTAGATGAACATGCTAGTGATCACAAAATATGAAAATATAAACAACAGAAGCTACATTATTAGGTGTCAAACGAAAAGAACAGTGTTCTACTGGCAGGTAGAATGTAGAAACCTGAGTATTTATTCGAGTCATTAAATCATTACATTAGGCACAGTAATGAACAAAAATGATGATATTATAAAAAAAATTAAAGGTTAACCACACTAATGTTTGCTAAGACATTAATTAATGCAATGAGAGTATATATTTAATCAACTGCTGACTGAAACAATGTAGATCAGCTGTGAACGTTATCTCAAAAATGCAACTTATTAGCGGTTTATGACAGACTTATTGAACAGACAGACGTCAGGACTGGAATGACGGATTGGAAGTTTCAAGCATAGGTTACAATAAATACTATATTCTCAGCAAGGAAATACCAAAGAACAGAAAATTATAGATGCCTCTATCAATCAAAAGAAGAGCAATTCATGTGAAGTGCTAGCGACTTTATTTGTCTTAGTTTTGGCACATGAGGATAGTGTCTAGCTCTTCCCTACCCTCTCATTTCCCTTCGTCAGTGCAAGACTGCGAGTAGTCAAATTCAAATTCGACTCATATAGTACCTGCATCATTCATAGACTTCAATATGTCAGTTGTTTGAGTTGTTAATAAATGAAGATTATCGTTATTTATACCGACACAAATTATAGCCAATTAGCCAGTTATAAGCTGAGATTTCATCACATTTTAATCTTCTACTTCTTGCAAAATTCATCGACCAACCAGAGACCTTCATGGCTAACAGGTGAAATTTCCGTTTTCCAGTTGTTACCAATCCCTCAACAAGAAAAATTTCAGGTCAACACATTAGCCTGTAATTCGATCTAGTTCATCATATATCCAGCTTTCTTGTCAGAAGCTGAATGCCCTTGCTTAGGCCGCTCTAGGCATAACAACTTATGCAACGTTGCACAGACAACATGAGGCTCCTCCTCAATTATAGCATGCACTACTACATTGATAAGAAGCACCTTTGTACTCAGAGCAAGCAATTCTACACAGACATTATGTCCCTTTGTACTTTTACCACACATTGCTTAACAAACAACATTGAAATCCTGATATAAATCCAGCATTTCCAATCAATTTTCCCTGTATTCATTTTAAAGAGTCAAGGGCAAACTCCATTTAAAATAAGAATTTACCGACGAATGACCGTAAACTTACTGTTAATCCCTAAATGAGAGAAACAAATCAGAACTGACCTTTTAAACTGAGCTATATAAGTTACAGTACAATTGCAACAATTCAACACCAGAGCCTAGGCCAGTTTTAGCTGACCAGCGAAATGTTCAAACAGCCGAGCCATTGTTTGAGTCCAGCCTGATGGATCAGATTTCTATGACGTTCTCCATGGAATTAGGAGATCTGACAATTGAGGTTTAACCTGAGGGACGAATGGACCATGGAAGGAAGTCTTCTACATGCACAGAGGTTAGTTACACCATTGTCATGAGATTACATCAGAATCAGCTATCAACTAAATAAACCATACTATTGTTAAATAAATAAGTGAACGAAGACAAGCTCTACATGCTGGGCAGTAACCACAGTAAACTAGATTCAAACAGGTTTCCAGCTGTTTGTACACCTACACAGAGCAATGAGAGCGTAGGGCACCGTAATACAATATACACTTACATAACTTAGCATAGCATTAACCCACTCCTTTAGCACTGATGTCATTCAATACTCATGACCCAATGGGAAAAGGTGAATTAAGAAGCAGCTCAAAGTCTAAATTAAGACAGCCAATTTGCAAACCTGTTTACAAACAGACAAAACTTGCAAGACTTGTTTCGGACACAAAACAAAGTTATAACTTTCAACCACTGCATAATGCTATTTAGATGTTTATGAAGAAAAAAATAACACAGAAAACTGAAAATCAAACAAAATCTGATCTATTCTTGATATGATTTTTTTTTAATGTTGCTATAGATGAAAATGCATCGATCAGTTGAAGGCTCGCAAACAGGAAACCACATTTTCAGAGTCCATTGGTACTAGTGTTTCAAGGTTTAGGTTGACATCAACTGGCTATGATAAACAACCTAAGAGAATCGAAACCATTCAGTCATGCTCTCCTTTGTCAAATCTTGGGTGACATGAACAGTAAAACTGATAATTATGATGAGGATGACATTCATATTGTAAAAATGAATATCACAATGTCACGATGATGATTTATGTAAATATGTGACACAAACTAATAGAAATAAAATTTCATAAAATAAAATGAAATACAGTGCTTGTCAAAAATTGCTCATAGACATGTGCATTGTGCATGCAGTTAAACAAATTCTACAGCAAATGTGATGCAAACATCCAATTGCGGGTAAATGGAGTGCATCAGTTAAAAAGACTAACACCAAGAGTAAAGCAAAGAAGAAAGCTTAAAACTAAGCTGACTTAACTTGCCCCAATATGTTACAACAGCGGGACATTTTCTACATACTTTATGACACCATCTTCTATGTAGATGTCAGCAACAATAGACTGGTCATCATTTACAATTCGTCCACCTTTGATGAAGAGCCGCAGCTGAGCGCTCTACAACAACAACAACAACAACAACATCGTCAACAACAACACAATTCATCCAGGACATCAGCAAACAGTTATTGCTGAGTCAGCAGTTGGGATGGACGTAAAATCAAGAAGACATGGAAGCTTTCTGACTAAGGACAGATATCTGTAATGATGACTGGTAATCACCATCACTCTTCATCATTACTATTTATACGATTACTAATAAACTGAATTTGATTTGATTAACATTGTGATCAATATCATATCATATTAACAGATGGTTTCCTCCCCCTGTACCATCCACATTTTGAAATCCCAGAAACACTTGATACCTTTTATGTAAACATCTTGTGTTTTTCAGTGTGTACAAATAAAAAATACAATACAATAAGGTTCCATTATAATCATAATTCCCACAACAAAACTACAACCTTTTAAATTATCCTCATCACCTTCTGCACCTCGATCATCATCATCACCAACTGACACCTATCCATCATCACCTCCATTATCGTAACCTCCATCCTATAGACCTATAAATGCTCACTTTAATTACAGAGGAAGGAACTGACTTATTAGACAAATTGATGCCTTCCTTCTGCCTGACAATTTGGTCATTTCTGTTCCATGCACCAGACAGTAGTCAACCTTCATTAGTTTAGAGCAACTGCTGCCATCTGCTCTCCTCATCACTGGCCAACCATATATCCCCAGTAATAGAATATCGCTAGAGCCAATATACATATATATATACAATGTGCTGTTGCTCTAATCCACTATCAGAGAAATATTTATAGTTCTGTCACACAGCCAACAAACACAATCTGGAAATGACATCATGCATACTGAAAAGGCACTACAGCGAATCAGAGATACACACAGAACAAAAACACATAATCACACAAACACCAGCACACAGATGCAGAGACACAAACAAGCACAGAGACATTAACACATATAAATGCATGCAATGCACAATTGCACACATAATTACAAAAATGCACATGCATAAGTATGTACACACATTCAGACACATGAATTCATAATCACTCTGACAGCACAAACACAGGCACACACACCCTCAAGCATACTTGTGTATACTAGCCCAGTCATTGCCTAGCAATATTGCAAAAATCAATGGCGCCTAGATAAGCAGGGACGATGGCTGCTGTGTCCAATGTCCATCCTGCTGTCCAGCCCCATCCATCACTGGATGAGTGAACCACCACCAGAGTCTTCCAGCTGGACCTCTCATGAGTGGTCATAAATTATTGTGGCCAACCCACTTGGGTGCCCAGAGCTGTCTGCATAGACAGAACCCTAACAGTGGTTCCATGGGAAGCCAAGCAATATGAGACAAGACCCACTTGGCCCCGCTGACAGGCAAACAGTGCACCCAGTGCAAATATATAACAACACAGCAGAATGGGGAAAAATAACAAAAGACATGAATCAGGCACATGATCTGAGATCGTCTATCTGGCAGCTGCTCTTTTATAGAGTCTCTGCCATTGTCCCTTTCGCACATTACAGTCCAGAATGAAGAGATGCACTCAACTGCTCAACCATTAAATTATACAATTCAACAAAACCACAACAATGGCAATATGACACAATAGACTACTAGCACAGCAAAAAAACAATACTATAATATAACATAGAACCATGAAAGTGAATCTCAGCAGCAATTACAACACAAAGCAATGCAACGAAACTAAATAAAACAGCTAATACAATTCAATAAAACCAATCCACTTTACTACAAATACAATAAATAAAAACACAGAAGCAAAATGCAGCACAACACAATTTGCTGTTTAAAGTTTGAAATCACTTGAGCAACAGGCTTTATTATCTAACATATGTTACAGGAAATGCACATAAATATAAGAATGTGTCTATAACAAATTCAATTCTTAGTCTTAGAATACAACCTAGACCTCTTCAGTCTTAGAATACAACCTAGACCTCTTCAGAACATAGTATTTATAGTGGCTCTCAACGGAGGGAGCGTTTTAACACACTTTCAAGATAAGTTGTTATAACCTTATAGCAGTTCAGATATAACCCTTGAGACTACAGTTTGAAGCTGGGCAGGGAGCAAATACAAGGTGGTAGTGAATAAGTTTTCAAAGACTTCAAAGCACTGACATCAAAGACAAGAGACGATTGCCTCATATGAGCTAGACGATTGCCTCATATGAGCTAGATAAAGCTCTTAGGTGTTATAGAAGCCAAATGAGGTGTCTGACTGGTTCATTATCAGCCAAAATCCAAAATCCTCAAATCCAGCATATCAATTACCATGAGTGATATGCATGTATAATCTTGAGGTATTAGGCTTAGCAGAGCAGGCAGTACGTATGTATTCACCAAGTATAATACTGAGTACTGACACTGACTGTCTTATAATGAATGCAGTCGGTGATCTACACACAGGCAGCTTTCTATAGTAGCTAATTACATTATTGTGGGTATATACATAAAATGTGCTGTACACCAGTGTTTCTCAACCTGTGATCTACAGACCACCAGCAGTGTGTGGTCATCTGCCTGGTGGTCCACAAGTCTAGAATTTATCAATTTTTCACATAGTCATCATAGGCGCGAGTTTAAAGAAAGACTGTGGGTGGCCAGGGCTGTTGATCTGGTCTGAGAAATACTCATGCGTGATCGAGAACAATTTTGCTGACCTTCATTTGAGCGCAGTAAAAACGTTAAGGATAAGAAATTTAAAATGCAAGGGGCAAGCACTTTGTAAAGGCATGTAGATAATAGATATACTTATACTCTCATTAATTCAGCAATTATTTTTAAAAGGCAATAATAGCTTCTGTAATGAAATTGTGATGGGGACAACTGTCCTACTGTGTCTCTCATACTGTCTATGGTTGAGAACACTTGTTCCCTTGCATGTGAATAAGCAGGCTCTCACGACTTTGTTTTGTCTACACTCTACAGGCATTTTAGAAATATCTATATTGTGAATACAATAATTCTTACGAAATCCTATAATTTTTAAATTTATAATTGGGGTTGGATGGCAGATGAAATTTATCAATTTTAGACTCGCGGACCAGCAGGCAGATGACCAAACGCTACTGGTGATCTGTGGATCACAGTCAAGCAATTCAGTGTGAAACAACATTTTTGACCTTTTGGCATTTCTTCATAAATTTATTTATCTTAGATTTTATTAGGAAAGAGTTACATGTATATGAAATTTTTCTCTTGAAAACAGATTCCGCAATCTGGCTAAAGCTGGAAAAAAGGACAATTTATACGACAAGAGCATCACAAGTATAACTATGATGTTCTAATAATTTAATAAATTATGCCATTGTTGCAAGGAATCTCCATCAACATTTGGCAGTTCATGTATGAATCAATGCAACAGTAGTGTCCGCTGTTGGAAGACATTCCATTCCATTTAGTATACTATGTAGATTGTAGAAGCTAAGTTTGGAACAGATGGTTTCAGTAGTACTAGTATCTTAAGTTATGCTTAGAGGAAGGAAAATGGTTTTCAATGGCACCAGAAAATAATTACATCTGCATCTGCCACCCAACCCCAATATTTACTCCTCAGGTTGCCACTCCAAAAAATCAGAAGAAAATAGGACACCTAATCCAAAGAACTCTTTCATAAATCATCCACATTCACCGCAGCATGGGTGTGGGCCACAAATATAGTCTCCAAGCTACAGCCAGCTTCAAAAGCGGCCTGTTTCAAAGAAACAAACCACACAGCAAGAGTACTAGGCTACTGGTTATTAAATGCCTGTCATGTGCAGAACTGATATAGCTCCCATATCCTATAGTGAAGCTCAGAGCAAGTGCTCACTGTCCACTCTTCAACTCTTGTGCTGTTGGATAAGGTCCTCAATACGAGGTCTCAGGTCTCTGCATTGCAGGACTTCCTATTTACTTCCAGTGATGGTTGGTGGACATAACGAACTGTGTTCAATGCTTCGTTGGTTGCTTTCAAGAGATGCTACAAACAGCTACTTGGATGATAAACTCTGAACATCGTATAAACTGGTTTAGACTCCAGGAACTGGGCTCTCTGTGTGCAAGTGGTGACTTCTCCACTAATTCCATGCACATCCTTGCTTACTGATCAACCGGTTATTAAGTAACATCAATCAGGCTATGGAAGGCAGGGCTTTTAAGTGTAGTGCACAGAATACCATAACTATTCTTTTGCCCAATACATTACATGAAATTGTAATCACTATTAAATTATCACATAACTCCTTAAACAACTTCTTATAAGAACGATCCATTGCTGAAGAAGCTTTTGGACTATGGTGGTTCTATCCCTTGTGACCTGACATTACATAGCTTCCTCTACTGTCGGGTACAAATGGAGCAAATTCAGCAAAATTTAAACCATCTCTTTTAATACCTTGCAAGCAGAGATTCTAGACTCTTTACCTCTCAATGGTCAAGAAACTGGAAACAGCAGAGGTTTATTCATCTTAAAGGCTACCTGTACTGCAGCAGGTTAAAAACGTTATTAACTTCATAACTCGGTATGATTAAGACGGTGGAATAAGACCTGAAAGGAATTAGAATCCAAATGACAGAAATGATAAATTCTGTTTGTGTTGGACTTCTGTTAGTTCTTCCACAACAGAATTACAGAAGTTACTGAACTTTTACGCAAACTTATCACTTGCACTGGCAACGGTGCAAACACAGATTAAAAATTGCATTATCATTTTGTTGAACGAGTCTCTATTGCACTATTCTCCGCATTTTCAGTAACTCTGGTTCTTGCACAGGTGAACCATCTATTCACAAACTATTTACAATTATTTTACATAATAAAAGCACTTCCTTACTCATGAAAACTACTTTATTAAGAAGGCTAGCCATGACAGTTCAGATTTATGTCCTGCTGCTCTATCTGCCTCTGCATTTCTAACTCCCTGTCTCACTAACTGCACAAGGGTGGGGTGGAAGACAATTGCACAACTGAGATATGAAAGTAGAAGCCACTTGGCAAGAGTTCAGAGTACCATGTATTAAGCCAGGTTTGGGAAAGCTTTTAGTTCTCAGGAATCAATTACTTCAGAAAATCTGAGTCATGAATGACTTCAACAGTATACCTCCATTCTATTTTTCCCTTGCCCCAATAGACAACCTCAAGCCAAGGGCAACCACACAGGCAACATTCTCACAGGCCTCGGCTGTATGCAGTCTCTGTAATTTCCTACTGTGAACAACAACCTATCAAGGTACTTATTCTTCCTACAGAACTCATGAGAAAACCCCCGAGGAGGCATTAACAAACACACCAACAGCTTATCACTTACTACAGCAGAAACAATCTTGGAGACTTAGACTGGCTTCACTATCAGGTTCAATGTATTGTAAAAACGACAATTTGTATGGCACCGTCGGCTGTGAGCTGCTTCTAGGGTGCTTTGCATGCTAAGTCTACTGTCTTCTCAAACACTAATGCTCAAGAGTTGCCTAATTTCAATGGTTCATGAATGCTAAGTCTCAAACACTAAGTCTCAAACACTAATGCTCAAGAGTTGCCTAACAAGTACCATTTCAATGGTTCATGAATGTCCCATGAATGCCCTAGCCACATGAGCGCCTGCTCTTGGACGCTATTACTTAAAAACCAGTACAGTCGTAAACTGAAACTTCCTTAATAAGATGATTTTCACCACAGATGCTCTTTCACTCACTCACTCTTTTCCTTCCTCTTGCCAGCCTGATGTGAATTGACTGGCAGTAGAAGTAAGGAAGAGACAATTGGTCATCGATTGGTCACATGCAATAGAAGAAAAGAAGCATTAGAAAAAACAGGACAAACACTAACAGTCCTAAGCAATCCATACGGCATCATAAAAGGGTCACATAATAGAGATATTTTTCCTGATATTCTTGATAATTAGTCCTTGAGCATACCCTTCTCACATAAATGAAGAAAAATCTTCAAGAGCAACGAGTATGTTTACAACGCTATGGCAATCAAGGATTTCGGACAAACTCAAGAAGCACTTGATCTTCTGATGTTGCAAAGACATGACACTAATGTGCATCATCACTAGCAATAAAGAACCCACAAACACCTGAACAAGTGCACCTCACCCTACATACCTACCTCTCCCTGTCCATCTCTCTCCCTCCCTTCATACCTCTCCCTCTCTCACTGCCTCCATCCTCACTCCTCCCTCCCTCAATATGGCACACGATCTCACTCAGGTTGAGGAGCAAGGAGTATAGATGAAGTGACATATATTAGGATCAAATACTCTAGATAGTGTTATTCTAAACAATAATTCCGGATCTTTCGATCGATGATGCGATGATGCGATGTTTGTCTGTCCACGCTAACGCTCTGTAATTTAAATTTAAAAATTTCTCTGCTGCGATGAGGCTC
>JAQFXW010001130.1:0-15688 GCA_034693945.1 Dendrobaena attemsi | reverse complement strand
AGAAAACAAGGGCGACCAAGGAAAAGAAATGGATGGATGAGATACACGAAACAACTAGAATGAATTTGGCAGAACTAAGAGACACGACATCAGAAAGAAAGAAATGGAGAAGCTTCATCATGACGGTCGCTAGGATTCTACGAATCGACAGCACAAGGTGACAAGGTGTGGACAGTATGAAGCCATTTGCTGCTATATATTTTGTCATGTTTTCTTGTGCTGTAATGCTTTTAGTTAACAACTTGCTTGTGTAGTTATAGACTGGAGGGTTGGATTTTCTGAATGCTTTGTGGTTGGTGGTTACTAGTTGGCAATTGCTGAGCCGTTTACTTTTGATAATCTTTTAATAGCACTGTTCCTGAACTAATATTTCAGTATAAACTGAAAACTATACACACTCATAGATGTTCTTGTGGCTTACGATTTCACCAGGTTTATGTATTCTCTGCTTGTTTGGCTTTTGTAGGTAGTGCTGTGCTGCATGCTTGCTATTGTGTTTTGTTCTTTGTTCTTTCAAGGGAAATGTTGGTATCCTTGATATTTCAACAAGATCTTATACAACTATTATGCGATCGCATACGGGTCGCATACTGTCGATGTCCCTCGATTCTCGCTACAAACGAATGGCCACAGTTTCTGAGGATCATACGATTCGCATCTGGGACCTGGACACAATGCAGCTGGTAAAATATCATCTCTTCAGCCACCATTGAGTCATACATAAATTAATGATTACAGTCATGAATAAGGTTAAGTAAGAGATGTAAGTAAGATAATTGCATGTAAAGTACTTCTGATGTCTATTGATTCATTGTCTGTTAGTTGAAGGATTTGTTAAGCAAAGTTTCCTATTAATCATCAAAGCTACACATTATGCATGACCATGAGGCTCAAAGCTCTGACAGAATTATATACCAATGCTAAGTGGGACGATGAACATGTGTACTGCACAGTGTGTAATGTAGACATTGTAGAGCATCTAAAGTTCATTTAAAAACTGGCGATGATGTCTCTTTTCGGATAACAATCTCTTTGTCCCACTATTCAAGGTATCCAAATGCATCACATTTTTAATATTATTAACTCACATACTTGACTGTGTGAGAGAATAGTTCCTTTACTGTGCAGTAGCACTGCAGTACCAGACTACCACTTCAGTGAGAAATTGGTCATAGTCATTCAGCACGCTGTGACATGTTCCAGTGTTATGGCTTCTTCCTTGTCAGCCATTAAGATTTATGTTCCGTGCAATTTAAGTGACATTATTGTGTTGTTGTAGCTGTCTGACTTCACTGCGCCAAGAGAGAGTCCTTGCGCCATTGCCTATCACCCGAATCAGCAGGTCATTGCCTGCGGATTTGATTCTGGGGCTGTGCGTGTTTTTAATATTGGAACAATGAGCATGATTGCAGAACACAAGTACGAAGTCTTTTAGTTAATTACTTTCATGGTTAAACAATATTGCATGGCTTATGGATCGTTCTGTTTTACGATAATACGAATTGTGAAATTGTCATAATTATGTTGTTATATCTTTTATGGGATCACATGATTTCTATTGGTTATTACATTTCTCTCGATTCTATGATGGTTTCAAATAGAGGTGATGACATCACTTTTCAAAGTTATTTGCTCATAAATTTCAGTTTGTGTAGTCACTGTGTGGTGTATTTGTATGCATCAGAATCTGGCGGTATTCGTAGCAACAAGCATGTTTGTGTATGTACAAGTTGATGATCTCTGGCACTACATGTGTATATGCTTTATAATGTGAGAATTAGACTGGTTGTTTAAAAGGAGTGGTACTGCAGCTTAAATTGTCAAAATCATTGTTTTCATAACTTTTGGCAAATATGGAGCAGCAGTCATTTTCCAGGGAATGGAATTTGCCAATCTAGCATGCGGATATTATTTTGCATGGGAGAGGCTAGTTTTGCCATACTGACTCAGTGCAATTGATAGTGCTGAGCAATATCCACATCTCTGTTTTTCCTTTCCGATTGTCGTTGCACGTGTTAAAAACATTGGTAGTAATAACAAGGATGATCTTCTATTGTAGACAGCACCGTGGTTCTGTGATCGGCCTAGTGTTCAATCCGAACGGCGACTTCCTCTACAGCGCAGGTGCTCTCGGCTCCATTGCTCTTCACGATGCTGCCAACAACCTGTACCAGCTGCTTCGGTTGCTAGGCAACACAGTTGCCGTTGGAGACAAGCATTCCCCTGAGGCGTTGGCGATGAGTCCAGACGGCCGATCGGTTGCCTTTGTCGGTCCGACAGATTTTGCAGTCAGCATTGTTAATGCGAAGTCTCTTAATGAGGTAAGCTCAAGCTGAAGTTGGTTGTGTTAATTAATTAATAATTTGTGTTAATTAATTAATAACAATAACCTTCAGTGCCAGTTTATTGTGCTAATTAATTAATAGCGGCAACAGTTCTGGTTTATGATTTCTTTACTTTGATTGAATGTTGGTATGTTTACCATTTTCAGTTTGCTTACCTCCATTAAAATTGTATAAAGGAACTCTACAGAGAAGTTATCCAATCTAGGTTAAGAAATGTTAAGATTACTGAATTATTCTTATTATTAACTGAGTTTGCTGTTGTTTATTGGCCAAAGTATTGTTGTATTAATCACCTTGTATCTTCTGCGCATTTTGTGGGTAATTTCTGTGCTTCCTGTAAAAACCATGTAAACTGCTAACTTTTTGCGTTCAAAATCTTTTCGTTGTCAGTGGTATTCTGTGTGTTACAAATGCAAAGAGTTGCAAGGGGATTAGAAGCCAGCAACCATTGATTAATGCTTTGTGCTTTGCAAACAAGTGCTGTAAATGTTTCTATTGTGTTATATACTGTAGATGATAAAATGTGTGAAATTCTTGTATATCATATCATATATGAATATCATATGTAAGCATCTCCAATTTATTTTGTAAAGACCTTTTGTAGTACTTGCTTGTTTTGTTAGTGTATGCTGTTTTGTTTAGGTGATGCGCATTGACATATCGAATCTGAGTACAGTCGACAGCGGTCGCAATGTGATAGACAGTGCTGTGAAAGTGAAATATTCTCCAACGTCCATGAAGCAACTTCTTGTGACCACAGCCAGCAATAAGCTTCTGAAATTTGATGCAAGGACTGGAAAGATACTTGCAGAGGTTATTATTCCAGTTGATTATTTCAATTTGTTTTAGTCAGCGTTTTTTTGTATAAATATAGGTGCCGGTACTATGAAATAAGCACTGGGTTTACACGTATGGGTGGGTGATAAGAAACAAGCGGCCGAAGGCTGGTTGCCGAGACGCGTAGCGGCAAGCAGAGGTAAGGGTTTGGGGAGGGGATGTGCCCCTTCCTAAAAGTTAAAAACCTTTTTTAATTTCCACACTGCAATGGTAGCATTTTAAGCGGTCATCTTATCAAAATTTCCCGATATTTTACGCGGATTGCAGTGGTTTATGACTTCATTAAAATTGGACCGTAGGCTCTTATGACGATAATGATTAATAATTTCTCAATCGAGAAGTTCAGCAAATCAATTCTAATGAAATACCTGCTAAAGGTCTTAGTCTGCGCGAGACTAAAGTTATTGTTGATTCCTTTAGCCTATTCAGTAATTAGGCCTAAAATACCATCACAATCGTGTAAGAAGCTTCACAGAGAAAAAAATAATTGAAAGTGCGGAAGTCTGTATTTTATTTAGGCTTCTCTCATTACATATTTTTCTTGGCAGAAAGGACTTCAGCCCATGGAGAGGCTAACATAGCCTAACTCTAACAAATGTTGATGACTTATTCATCATTGCTTTATAACATGGTCTAAGCTTGAATTGGTCCTATATAATTGCATTTCAACACGACGCACCGGCATCTCCGTTGGGGTAACCTTAAAACTCACGTTTTATTATTTTAAGTTTTATTTAGCTATTATTGACAATTAATGCTACTAAAACACTGAATAGAAATAAATAAAATTTATTAGCTTCAAAAAATGTCCGGGTACGCCCTACCGGCGCGTACCATCACAAAAAAAGCTGAAATTTACTTTTTTAAACTGTAAAGACTTCTTTTAATTGTATTTCTTTGCGTTGAGGAATTTCCTTATATAGAGCATGTTAGATGCTGTTTGGTTGTATGTGCTTGTGGCGCAGATTGATAACATACATCGCAGTGGCTGTACATCGCTCGATGTTTCACATGACAGTCGCCATCTGGTGACTGCTGGAGATAAAGTAATTAAAGTCTGGGACTACCACATGCGTCTCGATCTAAACTTCCAGGTATTATCAATTCATATTCAAGCTATGAGATATTTCACTGATACCCGAAATATATATATATAAACCATGCTGCTATCAAAAGTCTGTCCCCTCCCAATTGTATTTATTTATTTATTGAACTTGTGGTGCTTGCTTAGTCGCATCAAACGTGAATTTGAAGTGTGGAAACTGTGGTTATATGCTTTTTCTGTGATATGATTGAACTGTGATATTACAGTACTCAGTCTCGTATTAGCATGAAGCATCAGATCCTCAAAACCTTAACCCTGATTGTTGTAAGAGCGTATTATGATATTCTGTAGGTGTTCATTGGACATTCCGAGTCGATAAGCCGTGTTGTACTGACGCCGGACTCATCAGAGCTACTCAGCGTTGGCGATGCAATATTTATGTGGGATTTCTTAGCAGGCAGCAAAAAGCCCGACCCACCAGCTGAGTAGGTTTCATGCACTTACTTTTGAAATGAAGGTTTTTGCATCAGAACTTTACTAGAAAGTCTTCTATCATAAGTTTACTCGTATTCATTCATTCATTCTGGACATTTATATAGCGCCTCTTCAAGAAACTACTCAGAGGCGCTCCCAGCCCAGCCACGACCAAAATAGAAAGACTTAAGAGATTTATAGAACTGGAGTGGACCATATTGGAGAAGGAGCAGTCTGCCCTGAGGCAACTATAGGTATGAAGTATTTGTCGCTTCATCTCTTATGCTCTGCCTACGAGAGCCAGTTGCCAGTCCTCTCCCTGGCCGTCTCATCTTCCCACCGATAGTGTTCTTATAGCCGAGTTGACTACGGTAGTCCAGAAAGAACAAACTTTTAAATTTCTGTCCTTGCAGATTTTAATGTTGATTTCTTAATTGAGAGTTCAGCTTGCTTATCACTGCATTGTCAAGCATGCCTTACTTAATTTAAATGGTGACTGAAAATGCTAACTGTAAATTTGTTGACTCTTGCATTTTACTGTCATACTGTAGGCGCTTATCATCGAGTTTTGGGTTTTACCTAACACTGTGTCTGTCTTTTGAATGCAGAGGGAGAACGGCTGTTAAGAACTACTACACAGGAAATGGTACTTTAATACTTTTCACTTCGATTAACCATTGGCATTGGAAAATGTTAGGCTGCTGTTGGTAAATTTATTGTAGCTCTATATTCTTTTGGGATTAACGCTTTGTCAGTGTTTTTAGTGGAGCATTGTTGTTCGTGCTATTATTATTAGAAATAGAATTAACTGGACAAACACCGGTGCATGACATCGAGCATTAGTTATAGTAAGATATTAGAAAATAACTGATTAGACATTAGAAAATTCTTCGTTTACCAACGAACTGGTGTTCACTATAACTGGCAACCACATGATGCACCCGTAGTTTCTGCCCCAAGCTTGAAGACTTTCAAGCAGAAACTGGACCACTGGAAGGCATGGTATATCTGAACCATTGGATGACATGGTATAGGCACTGAAAACGTATAGCTTAATGATCCTGTTACGCTAATATTAACTGTAACTGTTGTAACTGAAAAAATCCTTTTCTATATTTCTAAATGTTACTTAGAATCTTTGGTTTTTTTTCATATTTTTAAGACTGATCCACATTTTCTCACTGTCTGTTAATTACTTCATAGAGGAGGATTTGTCCTTCTACCAGACAGAGAATCATTCGTTGGCCAACGAATCTGTTAGGAAAACTGTTCCGGTTCCAGCCTCTTATCCTCCTGGAGACCATGTGGCCAACATCAGCTTCATTGAAAAACAAACAGGAGAAGGTTTTAAAAAAACTATTGATCATGAAACTTGTGTTGATTGTAGTATTTTTATAATGTTTTGTAGTATTGTCGTCACATTTTCAACATAATGACATTATTTTCTTTCTATCGTATTTTACTGTCTTACTGTGTTTGTATTTATACCGGAAATTTATTTTCTCAACTGTTGGACCAGTGAGCAGACGTTTTCAGTTAGAAGTGCCTCAGTTGTTGTTGTTCTCTGTTTCGGATTGGTTCTTTGTTTGTTAAAGTTCAGAAAATGTGAGGTAAGATGTTGAGAACCAGAATTTTAAAGGAGACATTTGCTATTCTTTAGAGTTTTATATGAGTAAATATGATTTACCATGAGCAAGAGTATTTTAAGCAACTGCTTCTTAAGTAGGTTTATTGAATGTTGTAGGCCTTTTCATGTTTCAAGTCGCTATATGCTTTTGTAAGGTAGGCCTGGGACTACTTAAAATGCACTTTGTTAAGTATTCAGATGATGTAATTCACTCTTACTTTATTCACTGTTAGAAAATTGGTGAATAAGAATTGACATTGAAATAATTGTTATTTCAGAAGATCAGAAGATCTTTAACATTGAAAGGGATTAATTTCCTTGCATTTCAATACATGCTTATCATTTAAAGGGTTAACAGTTGCGTTCATATGTGCATCGTAATGAGCAACTTGCTTTTTGTTCCTAAGAACTGCTTGGGGAAGAAGTGATGTCAAGGCAATCTTCAGATGAAGAAGAGTTGGTGATCATTACTAAGGCACTCAACGGAAGTGCTTTACCGCATTCAGTATGTTGAATGATGTTTAACAATGTCTTAACAATAAGTACATAATTATATCCTTTCGTGTAACGTTCATTACAGCTGAATTAGATCTGAGAGTAAGCTGAGAGACGAGAACTAAAGTCCTTTGATACACTTATTTAATTTGAGGATCTGAATTCATTCCCATCAGCAGTTTATAACCGAAAGGATCACACGAACTCCTCATGGTCAATTGTTGATATATAAAGTATATTTTGTTGAAACTCTGAATTGCATTAGACAATAGTGGGAGGTTGTCAGGTAAACGAGTTGCTGTTGCCATTTTTTTACTTCAGGCAACATCATTCACCAATTCCATGACTGTTCTTTGATGGACCCTGGGGAGCTAGAATTGCTCTTAAATTCTCAATAATATAATACGTCTTTACACTTTAGTCAATATGTGTTAGCTGAGCACTTCTGAGAGATAATTTTACTTGGCTCTTATTGTTTTTAGAAAGGTGGGGATGAAGGTGGACACCTAGTTCCTCCCACCTCGCATCAGACACCGACTAAGAAAATGGCTTCCTTGGTTATTTCACCAAAGAAGTCTGATGCGACTAAGCCATCGAAGCCAAATGTTAGCAAGCACTTTGTTCAGAGGCCAAAGAAATGTTCCCTCGCTCAGGTAATAACTGCACAAGTAGCTAAAAATATCCAGATATTTTTTTGTTGCTCAATTCACTTTGCTGTCTGTAACTATTTAATTCCGGGTTTGATCTGTCTTGAAATGAAAATGATTATACTCCTCTTACATTTTGAAATGTGTGATGCTAGTGTAGGTATTGTAGACAACTTTGTATGAACTCAATCAATCAATCGCAATTTGAACTGTATGCATGTGTGTTGACAGACAGTATTGAAATTATGACTGTTCATCAACTTACTATTAAAAACTGACCTTAGCAATTTGGTGTTTTATAATAGAGACGTTACATTGCTCCACCAAGCCAAGCTGGGCTTAAGCTTGATTCCGTTATTGGCTACAATGGAAACGGAAGAGAAAACATGGTCTGGCATTCAGATGGCGGTAATCCTTCTGTTTCATACATAATTATGTTCTAATCAATATTCATTTATTCAAAGATAGAGCTGACATAGATGCAACTCTTTATAATTATCTCGATCTATTCAGTGTCTGATTTTGTTGTTGTGTATGGAGACATAATGTATTACATACATGTACATTTACAATTTATTCTTATTATTTATTACGTACATGTACATTTACAATTTATTATTATTATTTATTACGTACATGTACATTTACAATTTATTATTATTATTTATTACATACATGTACATTTACAATTTATTATTGTTATTTATTACATACATGTACATTTACAATTTATTATTGTTATTTATTACGTACATATACATTGTGCAACTGTACTATAAAATTGATTGCTATTTTATTGCTTCTCTGATTGCTTTGCTTCTTTATGATGGATCCAGCAAATTTTATCCTAGTCCATCCATACAATCATACTTAGGTCTTGATCTGTTCTTGTTTTAATACTGTTGCTGCTGCTTTAATTTTCTGTTATTCTTCACTCTTCAGTAAATAATTAACATACATTTAAAACAAAATTTGAACAGACGAATCTTGGATTTATTTTAAAATTTGTTAAATGCTTTTCAATTTAAGGTCTCTTTGCGTACACCAATGGCTCGGTCATTGTTGTGGAAGACGTGAGGGCTGGAACACAGCGCCATCTGCTCGGTTTGTTGTTTCTTCCAGTCGTATATTTTTCTATAGCAAAGTGTGTATTGTTCATCTAACAGCATAAGTATTACTTACATATTTCATTCCACCTCTGGCAGATATTTTCTTCATCAGATTACAGATTTAATGCGAAACGATTGCACAATTGCTCAGGGGGTGTTCTGCCGATGTTGCACTGGAAGCATTGTCTGTTGAATTTAAGATATATGTTAGATACCAAAGTCCTCCAGTGCTAGTGAGAAGTTTAGTTATCTTATATTATATATATTATATCCAGTGCTATTGAGAAGTATGGTTCTGCATAAATGTTCGGATACACACTTAGAGTCTTAGACCTATGAGAACTTCATGCATACAGACATACATCTGTTTAATTCTTTTGATTGATACATGCTTACATACATAGATACTCGTGTCACATAATTATACACTCTCTGGACAAAGATACCTGGAAAGATTTAGCTTGTTTCTTTGCCTAGAGAATAATGTGTTTAAACTTTATACATGTAACTTAGCTTTAGGAAATGCTGTTGGATATTGGATATGCAGTTGAAATGGCATTAATTTATTAACGAGATCTTGATATAAAGTTTTTCTTTATTTATGAACTTTATGTTAAATTATTAAGGAACAAATTCTTTTTTTTTAAACCAAATGCATCAATCTTCATAATTTAAAAATAATTATTAGTTGCAGCTCATATTAATGATGAATTTACAATTTAAGTTCCTGGCATAGAGTGACTTACATTACCAAACACTTTATGCAAAGAGTGTATGAAGTATGCCATTAAAGAGCCAAATCCTCAGAAACCCTGTTACTTATGCTACTGAAGTATTGTGTGAGATGCAAATCTTACTACCAGATCACATATAAGTTATGATGGTCTAGTTTGGAGTTTTGTATATTACATAATTTTGTGTGTCATGCATAGGTCATAATGAAGAAATTTCTACACTTGCTTTGCAACATGACTTCCAGGTTAGTGTCTTAACTTAAGAAGGCAATTTATTTGTATGTTTCTTTTAGCACCCATATAGTATTCTGCATTACTGGTGCTAACATACACACCCAGATAAAAATAGAAGATGATGATTAATTGCTTCTTGAGTAAGCTTATTGAATGTTGTAGGCCTATTCATGTTTAAAGTCGCTGTATGCTTTTGTAAGGTAGGCCTGGGACTACTTAAAATGCACTTCGTTAAGTATTCAGATAGACCATTCGCCTACTAATTATACATTATTATATAAATAAATTAGACCTACTTTACATTTGCGGCCTTCGACTGCATTTCTTAGATGCAATCTGGCCCTTGACCAAAAAGGTTGTGCATCCCTGTCCTACAGACTTTGAATGCCATAGGCACTCTTTGTCAATTCTATGTTTAACACTTTGGCAACTAGCTTGACTAAAGTGCATTAAGACTGTTACGTTTCCTCGTAGAAGGTTAAGTATCCATCGTACCATGCTAGACTAAAGAGCGTTTTCGAATAGAGATCTCATATGCTATTTATTGTTTTGGATGAATGAGTAGAAGGCACCTCGATCAGTCCTGATCAGTCTTAAGGACCAGAACATACGGTGCTGGGTACTAACATTAAACATACAATGTGGGTTAATTTTAAGATGTCAGAGAACGTGCCTTATTCTACACAGTGAAATCCAGGTCATGTGTAAAAATGGATAATGCAATGCTTGTATCTATACTACACACCAGTTCTTGTCCTGCTTGTTAACCGTACAGAATATCGTGTTAACAGCTTGAGGGGCGTGACACCACTTCACTGCTTTAAGCAGAATAAAGTGTAACACAGAAATAAATCAATCAAATTCGTCTATTCACACAAGTTGGCACTATCGCAACTTTGAACACATCTCATAGATGGGTGCTACCAAAGTATTGCATGACACTGTTTGAGTTATTCATGGATGACAATGATGATGAATGTGACCAATTTCTACAGCACCATATCACGGCACATGCCATTACAATGTGCTATGCAGAAGTGCCCATGAAAGTCAGAGGTGGGCAATCTTGAGGCGATTTGAGTTTCGATGTGAAAAACGTGTTTCAGTTTCTGGCATCGGCGAGCGGATCGGGTGGTCTGTCCACTTCTCAGATCTGCATCTGGGATCTCCAGCAGATGACCTGTAAGACGACTCTTTCTTATCACGAGCACGACATCATCTGCATGGATTACTCACGAGACGATCGCTTCCTTATATCTGTTGGTGAGATTGGCACCTTAAAATCTGGATTTGTAAACAAACTATCGATTAGCAAAGCATAAAATTTAAATTGTAATTACAAATGTAATTATTGCTGCTGCCACCAGTTCAACTCGTTCGTCACTGTGTACTTGGGTTGCTCTTATAGTAGCGAAACCTCTAATTATAAATATTTGCATACTAAACCTGCAAATCAGGCAAACTCAGTAAATTATATCATGGAGATGTATTTATAACCAAAGGTCAACTTCATAATGGTTTAAATGGTGAAGCATTTTGCTGTTGTGCTGTTTGTTCTAGGCGACTACCGAGATTGTTCCGTTGTCGTTTGGAGCACTTACACGTACACGATCCTGGCCTCGACGAAGACTTCGGTTCCGATGAATGATCTCAAGTGGGATCCATACACTGTCAATGAGTTTGCATCCGTTGGAGAAGGTGGAGTGATCTTGTTCTGGCTGTTGGATGAGACGCACGAGGAGGCCAGCCTTAGCGTTCATGAGGCCGAAGTACCAGACGAACTTCTTGCTAGGCATCATATGGTACTCATCTCAGGCTTCTATTAAGCAGGGCCAGACTGAGCTCTCTTGGCATCCATGCCATTTGTATTTGAAAGCATACAGAGCATATTGATTAATAAGGCCCTGCTATTATGAGCCAGAATTAAACATCTAATTTGACCCGTTGATTATGTAGTGCAAGAATATCCAGCTTAAATAGTTGGCAAAAATGTTGGTGCCAACTGGCAGGTGGTGCTTTGACACGTTAGCACCAACTTGGCCTCGGATCTCTGGTGTGAGGAGCACTTGTGAGTATTGTAGTGAACTTGCAGAGTTGCTGTATAAATCTCAGAATGAATAATGAAAAATTAAATTTATATATAAAAATGTATATATATTTTTAAACAATTACATATAAAATAATATGCACCAGTAAGTTTTGCTTTGCATGTGTATACGACTATACGTATGTGCCAGAATGCTTGTGGTTATACATTTACCTGGCGTCTGCATGATAAAACGTGAAAGGTGTGCTTATTGAGTTGCTTCTGAACACGGCTGTAATTGCTTCTGTATCTTAATTTGTCTCGTAGGGTTCTGGTCCAGGTAGCTTCACATCCCTTGAATATGCGGGTGATAGTATTTTGTTTGTTGGAACGAGCAATGGAAAGGTTTCCGCGTGGGACACAAGGAAGAACACGTGCTTCATGCACTGGGAAGCCGATACGAATGAAATAGGTGAGTGGAAGTGTTGTTGCAATGTCGTTAGGGTTATGACTGACGCTGCAAAAGGGAAGGCGTCGGTCAAGTAACGAAACCCACCCGCAATTCAATTTAATTCCAACTTGTTTTATAATAATAATCTTGTTCATTAGCATTCAAACTGACAGATGAACGAGCAATGTATGAACAGATGATTACAGGTAGTGGGATGCAAACGGGGATCTTAAGCACTTCTTACCAGTGTGTCATCGATTATCCTAATCCTCCATTTAATTTTTATATGCAGTGATGGTGGTGTTGTGGTGGAGGTGGTGATGGTTGCGATGAAAGTTTTGGAGGTGATTTGAGGAGGTCATGATTATATCGGTGATGATGTGATGGTGTTGGCAATGTTGTTGTGGTTTGGTTAGGAATGTGGTTGCAAAAAGTTATTATTGTATTGTATTGTATTGTACCTGTGAATTTATAAAGCGCTTCTCACAGTATTTGCCCTTCAGAAGTGCTCCCAGTGCGAAAACCCCGAGAGAAGAGATAGGTTTTCAGATTAGAGAAAGATGTAGAAACACTTGCAGTGAGAAAGGTAGAGCGAAGACTAGGGGAAGTGAATTCTACAGTCTGGGCCATTGTGGCCCTGACAAGTGAAACAAAAAGTCGAGGCGATCATTTGTATCATAGTGTTAGTGTAGTGATTGTTTTAATTTCAGCACAGCAACTGTGTTGGCTTTAGTTGGTAAATGAATCTGCTGCTATTGTAGACATTCTAGTTAGTCGACGGGGGCGTCTTGTGACGGGTAGCACCGGTCATTCGCTTCGTCTGTGGTCAGTCGTTGGGGTGGGTGAGATGAAGCTGCCCGGTGAGTCAAACATGATGCGGACTCAGGGGTTGACGATGGAGGATGAGATGAATCTGGATGGTCTTCTGACGTCTGCTTCATTCGATGACACGATGGATGTGGTCAGAATCTGTCTTCTTCTTCGTCTCTTTTCATTTCTATCGTACTTGTCGCTTTCAAAGGTTTACTTGAAATGACTTAGGCGCCTTTGCATTTCTCAAATAGGTGTGCAACGTCAAATGCTGATTGGAATCAAGTCAAGGAAGCTGAAATATTTTAGTCAATGTTCATGTTATGAGGAGGAAAGGAGAAAGAACTGATGCAGTGTACAACATCTGGAGCACGATCATGGAAGACCATGAATGGCATGGAATGCATATGGAAAGATATGGACAGGTTTAGATATGAATCCAACTATTAAGATCAATGGAAGACATAAACATCTGGAAAATGACGGTTCATGGTGCGGCCAAACTTTGGAATGAAGACGGCTGAAGACAGGACACAATAATAAATGTTTTGTCATTCATAATCACTTGTTTTTGCCCTAGCATGCTGCATTTTCAATGGACCTGTTTTTCCATTATTGTTTGCCATATAGCATCTGTTGGCCATGCAAAGTTCATCTGAACTTATTATATTATGCGGATTTTTAATTGATATGGTGTATTTGACAGACTACATTCTAGCCCAGTTAGCTACATTGGGAGCGCGTCAGCCGTGTGTTTGCACGGTACCGAGTACGAACCCGATGCCTGCCTACACTCAAAACCTATTATATTATACGGATTTTTAATTGATACTGTGTATTTGACAGACTACATTACTAGCCCAGTTAGCTACATTGGGAGAGCGTCAGCCGTGTGTTTGCACGGTATCGAGTACGAACCCGATGCCTGCCGACACTCAAAGCAATGGGATATTCGATGCCTTGCGTCCAAAGGGCTGCGGGTTCGATTCAGACCCAAGCTACCGCGTAGGGACCTTGAGCAAGTCTTTCAACTACAGTTGCTCGTGGCGCTTTGGCGTGAAAACTCCGACGCTCCCTCTGGCTGTAGTCGGGACCGCCTCTGAGTAGTAGTGGACTTTATGGGGCGGTATAGAAATGCGTAAATAAATAAATAAATAAATACATGTGTTTCTGGTGTTGCCAGGGTGTCGTGGGCACAAGCGCAGGGACTTTGTGGTATGTCAACTGGGTTGAAAGAGCTAGCATTCAACTGGTCTCTGGGCACAGTACACAGGTAAATATTCCATGTGTGACAGATTTGCATATATTTACATTACATTTCTAATCTATTCAACACTATTTTTAGTACCTATTGCTCTTAGTTACTTAGTAGTCTTAGCTGTCTTAAGTACTTTTCCAGTAAGATACAATAAAAATGGATGGAGTTATATAATTGAATACCATTATGTTTTATGTGTTGATTGGTCATTGTCATATAGATAGTGACTGGTTCAGCCTTTGAATTATTTTATATTAACTGGTGATTTTCAAGAACGGAACAAAGTTATCAGCTGTTTGATTCTGCAGTCAGTAATGTAAAAATGAGAGTACTAGACTACTAGTGAAGCAATCTCGTTGAAGCATTGTGTAAATTATTATAATTATTACAATATTGAATATAGTATTATTTATTACAGTAAAATCTGTAAAAATGTTTCTGTAGGTGAATGCGATCTTGATTCACGGGGACGAGTATCTTCTGACGTGTGGTGAAGATGGCAGTGTTCGCGTTTTGTCGATTGGGAATAGGCAGCAGACTCTACAGTTTCGGGTTCCTAACCAGGTCTGGTTTCAACAGACACTTAGAGGCTCTGTATTTTGGTTGGTTGGTCAGTTTGTTTCTGTGACAGTTGTCTAGATAGATGGGTTACAGCATGAGTTTGAAAGTACACGAGAAACTATGGCACTGTCCAGACATGAATTGTGCCATTTAATTCACTTGGAGAAGAAGATATGGCCTTGTTATATGGGGTTTATTGATATGACCACCTAAAGACTGCTCTCGTATGTGGAATTAAGCTACAAAGGAGTTGTAATGAGTTTCTGGTAAATGTGCATTATCCTACTTCTGATAGTGACTTTATTAGTCATCATCCTGTATGTGATGATAATGACTAAGAAAAGGGGATTGATGCATATCCTGTACTCTGCCACATTCAACTGACTGTGATGCTATTTTCTTCATCATAATATTAGTCACCTTCTCCTACGGTGTGACAGGGACCTAATATTATTTTGATTGCGTATGATTGTAGCCCTGCAGATGTCTGGCCCTTGCATCGGTTCCGGTTCATTCATCAAAGACTGTTGCCACTGTCAGCAACCTTGACAGGGCACCAGTGGTTGCTCACTCGAAAGCGACCAGCCTCCTCGGCCAGCTGCCGAGTCTTGTGGCTGGATACGGTGATGGAACCGTCAGAATGTTTGACTTGAATGCCGTCAAGATGGTTCTTAAGATGCATCCGCA
This sequence comes from Dendrobaena attemsi, assembly GCA_034693945.1. Classification (NCBI taxonomy): domain Eukaryota; kingdom Metazoa; phylum Annelida; class Clitellata; order Crassiclitellata; family Lumbricidae; genus Dendrobaena; species Dendrobaena attemsi. The sequence goes on along the minus strand of JAQFXW010001130.1, from coordinate 348 downwards.
CGCAGTTGCAGTTACGGCCATCGCTTTCTCCTCTGATGGTAAGCTCTACCTTGTCATATGTAGTCTCAGAAGCAACTTCTTACAGTTATTGCTGAAAGTTTTGCATAAATTCAAGTTCTTGTTTTGCCCAGGGGACTGCAATCTTAAACCACTTTCATGACTCTTTCCCTACTATAGTGCCTTTTATATATTTCCTGGAAAGGGCCATCTGCACGTCATTAAGAAAGGTGTTTACGAGCAGAGTCAGTAAAACGTGAATTGCGTAAGTCACACATGTATGTATGTATGTATGTGTGTATTTCTATACCGCCTCTTACAGTCCACTACTATTCAGAGGCGGTCCCGACT
>JAQFXW010001129.1:0-15691 GCA_034693945.1 Dendrobaena attemsi | reverse complement strand
TGATAAAGCCCCTAAAGATGCTCAACATTAGCTTATTTCTGCTGCTTCTGGTACTAGTAACAGTTCTACAAACGGAGTTGAAAAGTGGACCAAAGTAGGACTAATAGTTGCCCAACAGTGCAGTAAATAACTGTTATGACCCTCATGTGCCTAAACTGTCAATAATAATCAGTGCCAGAAGTGCCACACCTTCACAGAGGCAGCCGTATGCATGACGAATGGCACTCGTCATAAGGGCACACAGCCTACAGATAATTCATGATGAACACCGCTGATCAATACAGCAGCCCAGAGGTTAATAAGAGCGCGCTACAATAAGGGTGTGCAATGATATACGCTATTTAAGGTGTGTGTAGCTAAGGTTGCTGTTTACTAGTTTTTGATTATTAAAGCAAACATAATTCTATTGCCCTTGATCTTCTCCCCCTCTGGCACGGGCTCATAGGGCATCACTGCACGCCCTTATTGATCCTGCACCTTAACAGCTGCTTGGCATTCTCTGGTATCTCTGGCAATCGGACTCAAACTCCATTTGGATATCAGTTTCTGGACAACCCCTATGTGCTTGTGAATGAACTGAGACTCTGTGTTTAGCTTTGGAAGAGCGCAGGCCAGGATTTAGACAGGGTCACCATGGGCCAGACAGATTAAAGTGGGCAAGTCATGTTGTGCAATCTAGTCTTCAATACCTGAATTAACATAAATAGTACTCGTAATAGACTTTTCGTGGAATGCTGGAAATCATTTTAAAACATATTTTCAGAATCTCTATTGCTTCAAAGTTATTTTATCCATAAATCAGCCATTAAGGCCAAAAATTCAGCATTTTACAGTTCTCCAAAACATGTAAATAATATGAAAACTAAAAATACAAGTCTTATGCATTTTTAGAAATAAAGCATGAAATTTTTCTGATAACATTAATCATTTAGACGATTTTGAATATTAGACAGAAAGAGTAGGCCCTAAGAGTAAAGTAAGTCAACGTTGAATAAAAAAAAAGAACTTTAAACGCATTTCCATAGTAAACTGAAGTGCTATCCTAGTTGTCGAGCTGACAGAGAAGTGCTACACCACGTGCGATCCAGTGTTCTTCTAGTTGGTCACTTGGAAGCAGCATAGCTATGACAAAGTTGGTGGAATGTCCGGTGGTTGACAGAACGCCTCGTCTTTCGCTTGTCTTATAAACCGGAGAAGTGTAGATATCGGTTTCTACGATCTCAGTCTTTCTGCATGGCCTCAACCAGATCTATCAATTCATAAGACACCATCTTCAGGTTAAGTTAAAATCCAAAACATGTACTTCACAGTATATAGACGGACCAAACAGGTGTTCAAGAAACCAGAACATAGGTTGAGGTGAGCAAGGGCAGTTACTGTTCTTGTTTCAAGAGCTGATTGTCAGCAGTACTTATTGCAGTTACAACGTGGAGTGGCGTACTATGTTGATGCTCTCATGCGATAGTTCAAAAGTTTGCAACTAAGTTCATCAGAAACATGAAAACTAAGCTAGGATATTTCATCTTCAGCAGAAAGACAAGGGCTTTTTATGAAGAGGATAAGCTATGGCATGAATATACCTAATGTGGAAACACTTTAGTGAGACGATATGGAAAAAACCAAGAGTAATCTTGTAAAAGGTAGTATGCAATATTTGCAATACACAATAAACATTGTTTTCCAGAGAAGAGGAAGAATGAAATCTCAGTCATGATAGTTGTTTTTAAGAATAGACTAAAAAACAGAAGATAACATTTCATGGATTGATGTACTACAACAGAAAGAACAGCTTGAGTCTGATGGTCAATCTCTGGCTGAGAACAAGAGCCAGATTTGAAGGAAAGATGTGAACAAGAGCTCAGTAGTATACAGTAGCGTTTGTCACCAAGTAAGATTTTGCTGTAGTCAACGCAGACAACTTTTAGAAGAAAAGTTCTCACAGAAAGAAGTACCCAAGCAATGAATTGTATGTCAAAGCAAGATATAGCAGTAATTAGTACCTCATATCATAGCATATAGTCATTCGTTCATTACAAGAGATTTATATAGCGCCCCTTCAAGGCAACTGATTTGAAGCACACTCATCCTCAGCACGGCTGGTCAATTTTGATGACCAAAAGTAATCAATTCAAACAAATTACTTTATAATTTACCAACTATTCCAAGGATATGAATTAAAGTCAACAGACCACAGGCATAGGATCCTGAAGAACCTTTGGTTTTGATTCAGCCAGCTGCTTCTTTTTTCGATCCCAGCATGCACCATCGACAAACAATCCAGAAATGTAAGCCCCTAGAAGCATTTACAGTCAGGCATTAAATAGTAGCTAAGGTTCGACCTTTAAGCATAACAGATGTTCTAGTATAACATATCCACTGACAACCTCATATCACTCACTGAAATCGAAAATAATGGATAAGCGATGAAATGACAGTTGTGAGCATTGCATAGGATATAAATTTATGCTAACTCAATAGCAACACGAGTGAAATCTTTCAATTAAAAATAATGACTACAAGTGACACCAGTTTTCCTCTGAGAGCCAATGACAAAGCATGGTGAACTGTCGTAACAATACAGTAATTCTCAATTGAAATCAATTCAAAATTTAAAATTTAAACAGAAATGGCTGACGTCTGCTTTATAATATGTGCATTGTGCATCAGAATGATCTGTCTGTATCTTTAACAGATTGTTTACGATGTTTTCATATTGGTTGTTCTTAGGAGCCTACAAATTAATGATCAGTTGTTGTCCTATTAGGACTTGTAATGAACGATAGAACTTAACTTTCTAGCATAACTTGAATTCAAGTCAGACTGAATAAAATAGTATTCTCAATTTCTCATTTACCATCCTCTGGAGCACTCTTATATTCCCTGTCTTCCAGAACTTCATAATTGAAGCCAAGCAGATCAATTGGAATGACATATTTACGGGCAAAGTTCTGCTGAACACCGGTTAGAAATGCCTGCGTGAAGTAGAATCCGGAAATCCAAAATGTTACCGGAGAAGATGAATCAAACCAGTCCTACAACATTTATTTATTCATAGATTTCTAGCGCCTCTTCTGTTAGCGTCCACTACAGTAACTATTCAGAGGCACTCACAACTACAGCACTGATGCTGAGTAGGAGTCAATACACAAAAGTGACTACAAATTACCATCCTATTAAATCACACACCAACACACGTAAGTTGTCCTTCAAATCCATCAAAATCAACGAATAACATTCTCAAACGAATCGTGATTCACTTAGTCTTTCTCAATTTAGAAACAAATTGCGTTAATACTTGATATTTGGATCATCTCATTAGCTTAAGACTCATCATGTAGTTAAGTCTAGTTAAGACTTTTCTGCTTATCATTAAACTTTGTGTTTATCAATAAAATTAAAATCAGGTATTATTAGTCTAATCATCTCTTTGCCCCATACAGCAAGTTCATGTGATATTTATAGGTGTGCCTCGATTAGTGGAAATGTCCTTTTCTAATTGCTCTTATGCTAACCACTACATGCTTGAAAATTGGCACAATTTCAATACTATTGTTAACATATCTAATGTTGCGATGATTACAATAAAAGAATACTTGACTTGACTCGTTTACTACGGCATCTGGAGAAAGAAGGTTGAGTTTACTTAGAGGACTCTTAGATCTTATTATTCTTCATACTCTAATCCATTATACTAAGCCCCTCCCTTCCCCAGAGCAATTGTGAGTGGACGACTTGCTCAAGGTCCCATGCAGTGGCATTAGGGGTGGCCGGAATCTGATCTGGATTTGGCCGGATTTGGTGGTATCCGGCAGTATCCGAATTTGCCAAATACTTGTAGCAAATAATTACCAAATCCAAATATCAACAAATTAATGAATGTTATTGATAAAAACGTATCTCCTGAAATCAAATACTCTCTTCTGCAGGAACAGAAGAGAGTATTTAGTCTAAATACTAAATGGAAAGTAAACCCCCTTAGCCTTTACACTTATTATAACCCAATTACTTATTAAGTAATTAATTCCCAATAAGTAATACTTAAACACGGACCCCACGGTAGACTCACATGACACTTAGGCATGTTGCAAGCAAGGATATCCGGATCCGGCAAATATTTGGGTCAACCATCCGGATCCGGTATTCTGTGGACAAATCACATCCGGTCACCCCCTAATTGGCATGAGGTGGAATCGAACCCGCGACTACTTCGGGTGCAAGGCGCCAAACTACACCACCATGCCCCATGGAGTTTTCTCATCCTAATAAAACCTAAGTCTATACAAACTGGCATGACAAAGCATGATACAATGTGAAAAATGCAGTTTCTAGACAAAACAGGAATTGCATGATGTTATTATGTCCATGACCGTCTGTCAATGTTACCATGCACCCTGCTATGTATCGAAAGGGGCCACGAGGGCCACCTGCCTTCAGGGATAAGGCAAATAACCTCAAAATGATGATATCTAAACAAGCGGCTGCTTACAGGCCAACTACAATGAGTGAATATCGATTGCTTGATCAAACTGTTAGGTTGTAGTACATGGCTAAGATGTAAAACCTGAAGGAACGTAAGTCGAGTAAGGAAATCATTGACGTAGCTGCCAAGGGGTTTCAGTGATGGGTAGGATTTCTTCATCCACATTCCAGGAACCTTTCTCTGCATTATGCTTAGGACAACTTCTTCGAGATCCGAAGACATCACCACCAATCCCTGAAATTATGACATCATACGAACACTAAGCGTGGCTTATATCTTTACATAACAGAATCGTGGTAATCATGGCTTATATCTTTACATAACACATCGTGGTAAAGGTAAGGAAAGGCTCCAAAACAAGTATAAATATTCAGTAAATTATCCAAATGTGATCTTCTGTATCAGCACTAGGCCTACTTTACAGAAATAAAATATAATGAGAAGGCACACACTGATTAGCAGAAAGGCAGAAGCTACATTAACAAGTAGGAAGACAGCAAACGGTATACAACACCAGTTTGTTTATTATTTACTTACAAGGTATTAGTAATTACTGACAATGGTAATATAAAAAATTAATGTAGCAGCATACTCAACAATTTATTACATGCTCATATTAAAAGCTGTGGTGTTTAAAGAAGTTGCTCTATCAGTGTTGAATCGCGTAACATAAATTGATAAGGGAGCTACAACAAACGCATATTTAAATAAAATCTCCTTATTATGGTTTATAATGGTGAGGCCTTCTGCTAAGTCATGACAAAATGACCATTGCTGGTCAGTCACTGACCTTGAGAGCCTTTTGCACCGTCTGAAGGCTATATCGAATGGTTGAAAGTAATTTATTAAATCGTCCCATCTCTTGGACAAGAACTGTATTCATGCTCTGCTTGTAAGAAGTTGGATATTTAAGAAGTGCCATATGTGCATCATAGTTGGGGGGCAGTTTGTTCAATATGTCTGCAGCCACCTCATCCACAATCTCATCTGCTGATTTTCCTTTGCTAGATGTTGCCTACAAAACAGAAAGAAGTGCACCACGGTTGCAACTCCTATAAACTTATTCTCACCAATAAGGCAAGTTTTCACAATTACGTTACAGTCAAAGCAATTAAACTGACAGTATTATGAACCAGATGAATTTCACTCAATATAAATAGCAATTATTCAACTCACAGAAACCTCATTCTAGACATTGTGTTGTAGCAAAGCTAGCGAACTCTTAGCTGTTGAACTCAAGTCTGTAGTATATTCTTTGGAACAATGTAAATTGGGTGAAGTTAAATGTGTCCCATTCTCAAACTTTGGTGGTTGCGTTTACTCTTTGACAAGAAATTCTTCAACCACCAGGACTTGATTCTTCTGACGAGTATAGAAAAGGTAGGTCAAGTAAAACTCACCTAAGCTATATTTGCTATGACTCTAACCACAAATGCAACCACAACATACCGTATACTTTCCCAATCTATGAAATGAGGCTTACTTTAATCAGCTACCAAAAGAATGAAAAGATATATCTGCACTGAACTAGAAAACGTTGAATGACTGGAGAGTGGATATTTATGTGGACATTTAGATTGACCGATAAAAGAAAAAAGCTTTATAAATTGTGCTAACCTAGTCCATTAATTATAACTACAGTTGAACGCTTATAGATATTTAAAGTTTAATTCGATGCATAAACAGACAAAACAAAATACTATGAATGATAAAGCTCCGTAAATAATAATGAATCAACGTCATGAAATACATGTAACTGAAATGAAGGTCAAAAGACTCAATCCAAGGCTAATTTTCAAAATTAGGAGAAACATAAAAGTTAAAGAAATATCAAAGAACAGCTAACCTTCTTCTGATGTTGTGAAGAAGCATATGCAAAAAACAAACAAACATGAAGTCATGAACAAATTAAACAATCTAAAAAATGAGTTTGAGCTCATGCAATTATCCCTTAAGTACTAGAAGTTTATTAGTCAGGTAAACATGGCCAAGATCCAAGATGAGGACATTTCAGTGGTTGAGGCCAGAAGTTGGGGACCGTGTATTGAGACCAGGATTTACAAGTATGAGGCGAAGAGTTAAATGAGACTGAAGCCAAAGCCAAGACATCACTCTGGTATGAGATTTCAATGAAGGGCAAAACAATACAAGTTCCAGTTACAATTTGCCATATAGTAGCTCAATGGTGTCAACGGTTAAATAACTTTTCTTGTTTCAATTTCCATATATGTTACATGAATACATAAGTCTAATTCATGCAACAACAAACAGTCTTCCATTCAATGAATCAGCATACTATAGTCTGGCAAATATTACACGTTTTATATCAGAATACATTTTTGATACTCGTTGACTATACCCCGTAGTCGATCGTGTAAGTCGATCACGGATCCTGCCAAGTCGAGTAAGTCGTAATGTCATTGACTCGATCGACTTCCAGTCAAGTCGATTGTAGGTGTTGCCAAGTCGAGTTGATCGAATTTCCTCGACTCGATTGACTTCGACAATATTTTACTTACTTTTCCCGTGACAAGCTTAGTGACTTAATTAAATATATAAAAAGGCTACACAACTACCATATTCACCTGTTTTGAAATTCAGACAACGTAGTTGGCCTTTTGGCGCTTTGGAAGCGCGAAACAGCCTTTAGTTATAAGTTTTGACAATTTACGGTATCATACTGAACAGAAAATGGCTAGATTAAGACGTTTTAAAATGCCTTAGTTTCAGGAATTTTTAGCAGCAGGCCTATAATCGGCAACTACGATGCCAACAAGTTCAAATGTCTGTAGGCTACGTTAGAACGAGACTGAAAGTACAAATCCTTAAACTGTAAATTATTTAGTAGGTCCAGGCCTACTGTCGGCGAATGAGACGATATCGCTAACCTAGGCCTACTTGACAAAATTGACAGTGAAAGTGAAAAACTAAGTGGCTACATAAAATTAATATTCAAAAGGCTGAATTGGTTTGGCTTCCAGAGTTAAAAGATGTTGCCGTCGACAAACTCTACTCGGCATAATAATGTGCAAGTCGTTTGAAAGAATTAGACATAGGCCTACCTACCGCTAGAGCTCCATATCTAGTTCTGACCAACAATCCATTAGTCCAAGTCGACGAAGTCGATCGTAGATTTGTCAAGTCGATCGAGGTTGACGAATTCAATCGTCGGCGGAGCCAAGTTGATTGTGGCATGTCGACTCGATCCACTACGGGGCATATCGTTGACCAATAACTACATATTTATCTAAGTGTCTCAGATTCATATGTCATCCCTTTGAGAAATCAACTCAAAGGCTCCCCAGATCTAGGAGCGGTTATAAAGAAAAGTATCAGTGAAATCGAAGACTGAGCCTAATTTGTGCTGTAATACATGCCGAAGCACCACCTATCCACATGCACAGTTGCGCATAGTAATGTTTTGATGAAGATGACTTCAGAAATTGAGATCATAAAAAGTATGAAAAAGATATTAATCGGTACCTGTGTTAGCAGGATACTGTTGAAGAGCAGCCTAGTCTCATTCTGATCTTTGGTGATGTCAACATTAGCATTCATCCCAAACACATTTGGATGAGGAACGAAAGGCAGACTTTTGATGTACTCAATGTAGGATCCATACTGAAACCAAACATAATTTGTAATGTATCTTTGTTTATTATTAATTCACAATGACAGACAGCATTATGATCAGCTGAAGGTATTACTTTGAATGCTTTTCGGTATGTACATGTCGCTACCAAACGAGCTTTTTCGGTTGTTGGTCTTTCACTTTGGAATGGCTCCATTTGCAGTTGTGCTTGCTTCCTAGAGTTCAGTCTGATACATTTTACACACCTCAAGGCTGCCTTTTTTTTACCTGTGCTGGGGTCAGGAGCGCTTCTGAGTAGTTACCTTGAAGGAACGCTATATAAATCATTGTAATCAATGAATGAAACAAACTACAATTTAGAGTGTGCTTCAGTTTTCACAGTTTTTCGCCAACCATTGATTCAAGTATCATAATTTTATGAAGATCACATACCAGTGCTAGTAGTTCACAAATAACTTCTATTGCTTCGGCAGACTTACCAAAGTGCTATATCGCCTTGTGCTGTCAGTTCTCTGAACTCTAGCGACCATCACGATGAAGCTTCTCCATTTCTTTCTTTCTGATCCCTTAGTTCTGCCAAATTCAATCCAGTTGTTTCGTGTATCTCATCCCTCCATTTTTTTCCTTGGTTGCCCTTGTTTTTTCCTTCCCTCTACACAAGCCAACATCAATTCCTTTTCCAATCCGTCTGATCTCAAAACATGTCCAAAGAACCTCAGCTTTGTTCTTAGCACTATTTGTTGTAATGTAACGTCTCATCCTTCTCGATTCCATTTGCCATGCGTACCCATTCATTAGTTCCTTTTTCTGTCCATGATATTCTCAGCATATTCCTCCATATCCACATTTCATGCATTGATCTTTTTTCCACTTTTCTTAGTCATTGTCCACGTCTCACTGCCATAAATTACTGTTGGTATGATCAGGGCCCTCGCCAATCTTTTTTCGTGTCTATGCTCACGTGTTTGTCCTTCCATATTTTTTTCCAAACCATTCATTGCAGCTTTTCCTATTGCCACCCTTCGATTTATTTCCATATTACACTTTCCCTCTCTCTCTACTACTGATCCCAAGAACGTAAAGATTGTTACCGTCTCTATTTCCTCTGCATCTATCTCGAAACTGTATCCTCCTCAGCTGTTGTCATGATCTTTGTTCTCTTTATAATTGAAGTAGAGTCCTGCTTTCTCATTTCTATCTTCAACCTTTTTATCAGTTCTACGAGATCTATTTTTTACCTGCCAATAGTGTTGTGTCATCTGCATATCTCAAATTATTCAGTGTTCTTCCTGCTATCTTTAATCCCTTAGTTACCTCATCCATTTCCGGCATCCTCATTATCCTTTCTGCATACAGATTGAATAAGAAAGGAGATAAGATGCATCCTTGGCTCACTCCTTTCCTTATTTTGATTCTGTCGGTATCTCCAAAAAAGCGCTATATACTCACCACATAATGACCACTTTTACATTTCTAGATTCACGATTCAATATCTAAGTGGTTTGAAACAAAAATTTATCCACAGTCCAAAGCAGAATTTTGGACACAGGCTTAAGAAGATTAGACACATGTAAATGTACTGTATTTTCCAAACTTTGAGTCACTCCCTTGTAAAAGGCAAAAAGTGGGATAATTAAATTAAATTAATGCATAGGAAACACTGGCAGTTATGTACTTTTAGCATACAAACTTTCAAAAATTGCTGCTCATTGTGGTTATTATAAGGCAGTTTCAGTGTTTTTAAACTAAATGATTATAACCTTCCATTGTTTCTCAAGATTTTTACAATGGTAATATATTCATACCTCACATAGATAACCTTATGGATAACACACTTACTAATAGCAAGAGGGTAAGCTGTTTACCAGATAAATCTGTTTAACGCCTTACAATCGCTCTCATCGACTCTCTTGTTTGAAACAATAGTGACTAATAGTCTTGGAAAATACCATACTTGGTTTCCATAGCAGCTACATGTATGTGGCCGCAATCCAGATAAAAGTACTCTATTGGACTCTATAATCCATATGTTTGTAAACAATTGCTTTCTTACACACAAAAGAAGTATTTTATGATCAAATGCCATCCTCAATTGGCATAATTAGTTTATATTAGTGAGTCTTACAAAAAGCCTATTCAAAATGACGTTTTTATTGATGTAAGATTGCTTTTCAAATTATGTGAACAAGTGCAGATGGCAAAATCAACATACAGCACCATCTTCCGGTGTAAAGTACAGATGACTCTCGTCAAAGAAATAGTCTTGCTCAAGAATCTCAGGGCAGTAGAATTTCTTCAGAATGGTACGTAAAGTACGTCGATCCCAATCATCTGTAACTCGACCTCCGTAATTACATTCACCCGTCAAGTATTGCAATGCACTAAACTGTATTTCCTAAATGACAGAAGAAACACTGGCCAGTCAAACATATTTTACAACTAAAAGCTAAAAATACCACAGCACATGTACATAGACCCTGAGCTATTCAATCTTAACACAAAAAACCTTGTTCTAATTTTCTTTCTGATACTTATACAGGATGTTCATGGTTCTGTTCAATCTTCGATCGTAATCTCAAATTTCTAGAGCGATACTCGAAGGACTAGAGCACCTGTCAATTCTTAAGCGCTGAGCCAATTCTCTTCAATATAAACTCAATAGCTCATGAATGATATATTAATTCTACATTTTATGAATCATCACTAATACAACTGCCATTATACCATCAATGTCCATCGTGTGGATTGACAATAAAATGAAAGTTAGAATGCGGCTACGGGAAAAGTACATCTAGCTGACTTAATGCCTTGGTCAGTGGTCACCAATCAAAACACGGTAGCCCTAACATAAACAAAGAACATTAGCCAGGACTACAAGGTGTTCAGTAGAAGAAAACGCAAAAACGAAAGTAGCAAAAATCACTCAGTTTCTTACTGATTTTGTTATTGAAATAATTTAGAAAACGGAAAATGATGCAACACCTAAATGGTTGACCGCTTGATATGACTGACCGTTTGATACGGTGACCTTATAATCTACAAAGCAAAGCAGAGCTCTAGCAGCATGTAAACGGACCTCGTATTGCTTAAGGAGCATGGCCAACTGCTGAACAGAGATCCTTAGATCCGTTTCATTGAATTCATATGGAATATTCCAGCCAATTGGACCAAATTTTCGACGTTCTTGAATTAAAGCATGAAAGAAGCATACGCCAAACAGCAACTTTTTCCATCCAGCCTAACAGAATTAGACATAAACAGTAGTGGTTAATTATTATCAATAAACAGGCACAAACAAGTGAAATGCTTATGCCCACATTTCCATCATGAAATAGAATACTCTCTATATAATGAGTAATGACTGTAAAGTAATATAAGCTCTGTATAATGTGACAGACGTATAAGATGCACAAAGCAAGAAAGCTATGGAGCAGCATGTATAGCATGCGATCATTGATGACAGCGTAATACTTCTGAAATATTAAGAATTCACCTATAAGCTCATTAGAAATCCAAAACTTGTCAAATGCCAAACTGAGCTTATTTAACATATCTGACTTCATGCCAACTGGAAAGTGCTAAAATACATTCTACTATTACAAAGACAAAGTGGCAAATGTTATGTGTTAGATTGACTTTCCCTTTGTTCTTGTTGCTGATTTTGTACTTTCTGTGTCAAGCGAGGTTCCCGACAACACTCTCACCACTTAGTCAGGTCTTCAAAGACTCGTCTACACGTATCCCGGTCTCCTAAGACTCTCCAAAAGCTTCATCTCTGAAGATCAATAGCTAGGCAATCAAATACAAGGTAGTGTGGGATGTGGTAGTGTAGTGGTGAAGGTCGCCGCCTTGCAACCGAAGGGTTGTGGGTTCGAATCCCACCCACCGCGTAAGGACCTTTAGCAAGTCCTTCACTCACAATTGCTCAAGCGCTTCTGCTTGTCAAACTCCGACATACCTTAGGGCTGTAGTCGGGACCGCCTCTGAATAGTGGACTGTAAGAGGCGGTATAGAAATACACACATACATACTCTAATTCAATTAGTATATTATGTGTGGATTTAATATACAAGCTAAATTAATTACAATAATTATAAGCAGTGTTAAGGTAACACCACATGCAGTTAACAGTGCTTAGGTACATGTTAATCGTATATAATAATGATGAAATTATGAACTTCAAAGTGAAACTACTCTGTTGACGCCACTGAAGAAGTCTTCATCAGAGATGGGATCCATCAAATATGATCGAAGCAGATTGAAGCGCAATCCTTTAGGAGGCTCGTTTGTCATCTTCACACCATTCTGCAGGATAGCAACTGGAAAAGACTTTGACGGATAGCTTGTGAGCCACATCCGGAAATCTGGATGCATCTTATCCAGAACAAATTCCTACAGAAGATCAAAATGAAGTGGCATAACGGGTATATGAACGAAATTAATCGAAAACTATTCACATACTATCAGCCAGTTCCATGTATTTCTATAATATGGTACTATTATTTTTGTTAATTAGTCATTTTCATTAGCTATGGTATCAAATGCAAAGGCATTAAATACTGATGATGAACAAAAATGAAGTCATAATCGTTAGATTAACATCCAGATCGGCGTGTCGTGACGGAGATATGGCCTACAGCGCACAAGCAATTTGAAATCAGAAAACTTTTAGGTTGAGACTGAGTGGATAAAGCAGATACAGCCCTTTGACACCATGGGCCAACTAAGAAATTATTCTTGCCTCCACGGGCCATACCATTACACTCTAAAGTAGTGACGTACCGTTTACAACTTTAAGCAAGATTAGCACATGGTGGGAACTGGTTTTTTATTAACATTGTCAAATGATAAGCCAAGTTATGAACAAATTAGCTATGCAAGTAGGCCTGAGATCATCTTTTGCTTCATCTTACATAAATTCAGATTGCTCTGGTGGGCCATATGGGATCAGTCAGCGGGCCACAACGTCTGAGCAAAGGAAGGCAATCACATGGCTTTCTTTAATAATAAGACACTCAAATAAGGACTGACTTTTAACTAGTGTATGTGGCTTGAGTTCAATTCTTTAGAAAATATGAACAAAATTCAACATCCATATCCAGGAGTCCTTGCACTGACTTGCAGAACAGGACACCATTGCAATGATTTAAATGAATGGGTCACAATGTTCACATCATGATGTATCGGTTAAAACTCAAAACAAAGAGTTCTGTACTCTCTATTTTGGCTGAGTTCTCAGCGGTTCTCAACCTATGGGTCGAGACCCCAACTGGGGTCGCCTTACAGTTTCCCAGGGGTCGCCAGAAGCCCTCAGAAATTAAAAATAAAATGTAGTTTCTTAACATTTAAACTTGATATTTATTTGCATGAAGTTCACTCAGCCAAAATTGAAGAAGTTAAGCAGAGAGCACACTGTCAATTTCATTTACTAAAATATTTACTTTTACAATTTTCAGAATCATTTAAAAGGTGCGATTTACTTTGTTGATTAATATTGGTGCCCGCAGATATTTTCGCAGTGGTCACGGTTACTTGTATTTTTCAGCTTAGAGATAATTATTGTTTACAAGTAAACTTACATAGGCTACACTAAAGCCTACAGAATAATCATTGTCATCAGAAGAAATGATACAAAATAAAAAGACATGGATCATTGCCATCTAGACACTGTATCTAGATGGCAATGCATGGATATATATCTATATATATCTATATATATATATATATATATCTATAGTCGTGTAGTGCGTATTTTAGATTTTTTAATTCTTTCTTAAGTTCAACTTCTCAGTTTCACTTTGTATAGCCTAGGTCTATCTTAAAAATAGTTAGGCCTACAATACATGTTGCTTTTTAATGTAAAAATTTGTTATAAAAAAGTTGTAGTCAAAAGTAAAATACATGTAAATTTTTCAGGAACGGGTAAGTGACCTCTTCTGCCCTCACCCAGGACGATTAGGACTAATGATTGATTATGCTACTAATTAAGTTTAATGTATCATGATGTAGAACTCTAAATTTAACCAAGCAGTTTGGTTAAGAGGTATAATCCTATCACTTTTATCGGTGGGGTCGCCACGACTTTGGAAACGTTGTCAAGGGGTCGTTGCACTACAAAGGTTGAGAACCGCTGCTCTATCTCATCTAAAATTAGACTTTCCAATGCCACAGTAGATAGCCTCTTCTTCACACAAATGCTACATAACTACGAAACACGTGAATATTATTTGCATCTATTCAAACTGCTTGTCAAAGTCATGCAAGAGATGATTCAGACATGCCAATAATGCCATATCAATTGAAAGGAAACCACAAACAAGTGATCCATTTAATTCAAGCACTGTGCTCAGGTACAACAGAAACATTCAAATTTTAATTTACTGGCTACAACAATTTCACACAAGCCATGTCTAAAACTAGCAACTGAGACATCCAGAAACAATTTCCAAAACCTCGCAAATTCTTTCAAGTGTAGGCATCCAGGACGGAGCTAGATGACAGTTCTGCAGCATGACCCAACGACCATCCCGAACTGCAGTGTCGATCATTTTTAGAGCAATAGGGCCTTGACCCTGACCAAGTGACAGTGACTCAAACTTATTGGACGAGAAACCCTAAAACACAAGTTAGAGTCATTCTAATATATTAGAGTGGTGTTTGTCAGATGAGAGGTGAATGGTAAGACATGAGTGTGAAGAGCAGAACATCAAGCAGAAAGTAAAATTCTGAAGGCAATTTCTTTTAAACCCTATTTAAATAATTTATTTATCATTTCAGTGATCAGCAAACAAACTACACAGGAATCATCAAATTTCATTGAGCAACAAAATCTATGTTGAGTTGACCAATGATATGGCACCACAACAATAATTTAAAGACGTTACAGCTTTGAACTGTGGCAGTGTGTCATGAGTCTGAAACATTTCTAAAAATAAGAATGCAATAACCAGGGTTATAGAGCTTCTTTCCTTTATTGTTTATAAAATTCTTTTCTTTTCTTTAATTACATTTTATATCTTGATTTGACTTATTTGATTCCATATAAACTGTTACTTGCTATCTGTCATGTCACTCTTGGTCCCTCATCATTTTGCCCATCTCTTTATATATGTCCAGGATTACCCAGATTTTAGCGGGACTCGTCCCTTTCTGAGCAGCCCCATTGAGATTCAGCCATCTTCACTTGATACAATGACATGACTTCATTTCTGATGAAAAACTGTGGAACTCTTTATTGCTACTCAAATAAATGGCACTGCATTGAGTTGAATTATGAAAAAAGCATTTGGCAAATTGTTCCAACCTGGTCATCAGCAAATTTCAGTAGAGCCGCTGCTGGATCCGCACCAGGAGACAGGATGAATATCAACGGTGAAAGAGGATTACTGTCACCGAATGACCCAGCCAGATCAAATGGCGGAGGCTCAATGTACTTCTGACCAAGCTTGCCAACCACAAATTCTGTAAGAGCCGGAATGACTTTGTCTGGTCTCAAAACACGACACACAATGAGGCGCTGAAATGGCCCAAGTCGTTCTTCATATTCTCCAGGGAGCTTCTCATGATGAGGTTCCTGTCATCAATAGTACAGAGAAGATCAGCAAAACAAGACAACTGAA
>JAQFXW010001128.1:0-15694 GCA_034693945.1 Dendrobaena attemsi | reverse complement strand
CTTCAGATAGATAGATAGAAAGATAGATAGATAGATAGATAGAAAGATAGATAGATAGATAGATAGATAGACAGGCATTATCACTTCGTATCTGTAAAGCTTGGTTTATTGAATAGGTAGTTGAACACTGAACAATTGAAGGAACGTAAGCAACTCATGGATAGGTAGTTGAACATTGACCAAAACATTCAATTAAATTGCAGTGCATATTTCAAAATTGTTGCCAGTTACCAAAATTATATTGATAATATAAATAAGAAAGTAAGTATCTTCTTTATTAATTCAGTGGGTTTCAGCTTATGTCATGTCAATCAGAGTCCACAAAATCGAAATCGAGTCCTTGGCTGTACTCAAGCACTATGTCTCTGGTATACACTAAATAGGAATTGTTAATTTATAATAATCTTGAATACCAGATAATTATAACCATAGTCGTTACACTTCAGGTTAAAACCAAAATGTTATACAAGTGTTATTGTTGTTTTTAGGACCTTTCCACATATGTAAACGAAGTCAAACGTGACAACGAATCATTGCATTTAATTAGTGATATTGAAAACAGGTAAGTTCTTGTCACATGTTCTCGTTCATGTACATTGTGCATTTTGAAAGTTTGACCCAATGGCATGGTGGTGTTGTGGGATAGTCGGGTCTTGCAGCCAGAGCGTCACGGGTTCGATTTATACTCGAACCACGGCATAAAGACTTTAAGCAAGTCCTTCACTCGCAATTGCTCTGTAGCGCTTTGATGTGTTAACTCCGACACATCTCCGGGATGTAGTTTGGACCACCTCTGAGTAGTAGTGAACTTGTTCATGAACAAATAAATGAAGTAATAGTCATTTTATAATTTTTCTTTGCCATGCTGCGTAAATTTACCAGAATTTGTCTGTTTTCTTTTACTGGAAGTAATGCATTAGGTATAGAAACATTTATGGAACCGCTATGTAATTTCAGTCAAATGTATGTGTTATCAGTTTAGACTTACTTTGGCTTAGCTCTGCGGTGCCTTACTTCACTTACTTTTCTTTTCAGCATCGTCGATTTACTTATGGTGAGTGCGTTCTTAATTTTTGGTTAATTTAAATGTTTTTGCTTGTTATTGTTTTCATTAACTGGCCATTTTGTTCTGTCTTTTTTTATCTGTTACAAATCATGGCTTTAAGCCACCAATAATACAGAGCAAGAAATTTGTAGGGCATTATAACCAAAATCCGGATCGGCAAACCGGATTCGCCGATTTGGTACCTACGGATTTTATACTTTTTTGATGGCTGTCTATAGGCCATACACTTCCATTATAATTCTTAGGTTGCTGACAAAATGGCATTTGTAACATGTAGATGAATATTTAGATGGAAGGTCATGTAGTAACACCCCGGCAACATTTCAAAGGTTAGTGGACCTTGTCCTGTCAAGGTTGAATTTTCAGATTTTCTTGTTTACCTAGACAATGTAATAGTTTTTCTCGCCACATGCAATCAACGTCTGGAACGTGTGGACCATAGTATCTAAACCTATGATTCTTGTCGTAATGATGTCTGGCGCTAACGCTCTAAAATTTATCCATAATATATGCGACCTGACGGGCATTGACTGGTCTGTACGGTTCTCGCTGAACTATCGTACAACTCTATATGAACACAACAACAAATGCCGCTTTTATTGTTGCTTCTGGTTTTGTACAAAAAGATGTCAATAAATAACATATTCTACTATCAAATGCATTTTGAACATAAATAGTTCCGATTAGTATAAATTTATTCGCTACGGCGCTAATCGTTAGGCTCGCATTTTGCCCAAAAAGTTTTTACGATTTGCAGCTTTGTTCACTATGTGCTACTTATGAAAGAGCGTTAAAAAGTTCGTTATTTTTGACGGGTTATAGCTAGTACCTATATAAATACTTCGTATTTGATCGGATCCGGAATGGGCAAATACCTTAAATATCCGGAATACAGAATCTGCAATAAAACCAAAATCGGTTGTGCCCTAGAGATTTGACTATAACTGCATAATGATGAGCTCAAAAGCTATGCATCAAGCATCTTCTTGTAACATCCCACGGCTATAAATATATATATATATATATAGTCTTGTAGGAAGCAACTGACAGCGGACATAGGTAACTGACAGCGACGACCTCAGGCTGAGATGTATAGGTGTCTGGCAGTAGGCTACGTAGACCTCAGACTGTGACAAGCCGTAAACTGCCAAGCTCAAGCACAGAGGTGTCTGTCAGATTGCAGACCCCAACACAGTCAGCAACGTAGATATAAAACTGAAGAAATGTCTATTTTACATTAAATGCTTTGGTCCAATTTACAAGGATCCCATCAAGATGAATTGGTGAAAATGTATTTTTTGGTGCTAATTGTTGCTTTTGTATTTTAGCCAGAAAATACTATGCTCAAAGACTATGGTCGCCTGCTTAAGGATGGAGAATTAAAAGTGAAGGCACACAGCGACAACAAGTCCAAAACAAGGTCAGCTTGATTAATGCATCAGTAGATTCAGTACAATGTTGAGTTAATTGCTTCCAATAGGCCCTGTGGCCAGCATTAACAGAATTGTAGCACTCTGGCACAAAAACCTGAAGATTAGCATGAACTCATTAGTCAGGATCGCTTTTCGATACCCTCCCAAGCATCAACGCAGCTTCCATTCATGAGATGGTGATGGTTAAATGAGCTAAACACCAGGAATGATTGTTGCCTCCCATAGGTCACCTTTTGAGAAACTCACAAAGGCATATGCTATAATGGCACGATTATCGTAAACCACATCTTCACATATTGAATAAATAACATCATTCTGTTGGATATTTAGACTTTACTGATTTATGCTCCTGTGAGAGGCGCTTTATACATTTTTAATACGATATGATGTCATGGTGTATTCCTAAGTGTTTCTCTTTATTACCTGCTACAGTATTCCCTTTTCGCCTCCTCATTGTTAACCAGTGCATTTCCTACATCCAGCATGTTTTTCCCTCTGTGTTGGGTTTAGGTACAATAGTAAAATACATAATTTGTCCTTGACTAATATTTACATTTGCATTTCGAATATGATGTACAAGTTTAATGCTTTTTGTCATAGATATGTGTTCCTTTTTGATAAAGTCATGCTACTCTGCAAATCAAGGGTAGGATGTTGTCTTGCCTTTTCTCATAAATATGTATTACAAATTACACTAAGATAGCATAGATTATGGTATGATGATAATTTCTTGGGACAGGTTATAATATTCATTCAACAGGAGCAGCGCCTCAGAGAGTCACTAGGGTGTGCAAGACTTCAAAGTAACTGTGGATTGAACCAATATTTGTTTATTTGTGGGTGCAAGAAGTTTCGAGCATTGACAAGTCAGTTGCTGTAAAGATATTGCACAGTCATGTGCAATGTTTGTTACTGTTAGGGGGTGGGCGTGGTTCAGAGATAGAGTGGTTGCTACAAATATATATTATTTTTTTATACTATAAGACAAACTCTACATTGAATTCTTTATTCATTGGACAGCCAAGTGCCATATGTTTGCAGTATGCAAACATACATTTATATCTGTAGTACGTGTGAACATTGTAACTATATCTAGTATGTGATGTATGTATAACATAATTTATTTATTTTATTTATTTATTTATTGACACATTTATATAGCACCCTTCAAGAACACTACTCAGAATCACTCCCAAACAGCCCTAGCGAAAGAGCACAGTCTTAAGAAGAATAAAAGGAACTAGAAGAGTCTTTAGGTTATAAACGCAAAGCAATTGGAAGCCCATTCCAAAGTGCAGGGCCAGCAATGGAAAAAGAGCGACACTGCGCAGTAGAAGTTCGTGACCAAGAGATCAAAAGTTCACTATTATATGTTTTAGCTCTGGTCAGAGAATTTTTAACCATTAGCTGTTTTGTGTAAATAAGTGAAAAGTGAGTTGACATGTGCAAAGAGCAGGAGTTCCATTTTATAGGGATTTATAAGAATTTTATTGCCGCTAATTCCGGACTGAAGACAGAAGCATGTAGTTGGAGAGTTGCAAAACTTTGTAGAAGGTAGGTAGCATCTGTTTAAGGAGAGTCTTTAGAAGTACAGTACAAATCCGGCTGTTGGGACCAAGCTGTCTGAATCACTTGTAACTGAGTTGCTTGCTAAGTATATAGTAAAGGTTGTCATAAATACCAACTTAGCCAAACCTGGTCTGTTGGCATGTATTTTTTTAATCTTCATTGCTTATCTATCTTTCTTGAGTTCAGCTTTAAACATATAAATTTGAATTTATCATTTACTTTAAAAATTTAAGTTTTATATTATGCGTCTGCAGTGTGTTAAGCATATTACCGGGACAACTGTTACCATATGTTTACTGTATTGAAAATTTGCTTCTGTTATTATGAAACTCCAGGAACTGTTAACATTAGCAGTTTTGTTCCTTTTATTTCCCAGGGCGATGTTTACAGTTACAAGCATGCGTTAGTAATGTCACAGTATGAGGTGGAAGACTTGCCAGGAAGGGACAAGGAACGGGTGAGTGCCTTTGAATCGCCTAATTTATATACTCGATTTCTGAAAGGCGACACAACGGCCACATCATTGAAACCAGCTTATGCATGTTCCTGGTCTTAATTAAACCTGGCTTCAAGCTGATGCACGGGCACGATGTTAAATTGTTAACTTTACCTTTGCTTTCCTTGCCTGTCTGTGCTATGACTGTAATTTGTTAATCGATGAATTTATAAACTCTGATATAATGAAACTGTTGTGGTATGATGCTTTGATGCTGTTATTTAATTTTTATGTTATTGTTTCAATATCCAGTCTGCAGTGCTTTGTTTTTTGATAGAATTTTGGTTTTGCCTTTATACTTGGTGAGAAAAACAAGCTCGATGCGTACACGATTGGGGTTAAGACGCAGGAACTAAGAACCAAGTGGATTGAAGCAATTCATATGGCTCAGTAAGAACAGCTTTCATGCAACTCTTAAGTAATCTTAGTCACACAATTTCAAACACTCATTGTGAAAATAATGCGTGTTTCAGGTCAAAAGGTTTTGAAATGTACAATTGAAATACACTCTCTGTTTATCTAGACCGTCCTAGTATTATGTGCCATTGTAACAGTAATATTTTATGGTTTATGACTCATTAAATTACTAAATTGATTTTGAACCAGTGCTTCTTCTTATTAAGGACTTTGTAAATGAACTTTTGGATATGGGTTTCTTTGAATTTTTTCTTTAGTGGCCTATTATTATTCTACCTTCTTGAAGGCATTGTGGTCTTGATGTTAATGAGATGACCAATTATCATCTGATTTCAAACTTATATTAACCATCTTTTAAGAGTATATCCATCGTGTTAGTTAAATACATTTTTTTGTTTTGACAGACGACATGTATGAGACTAGTTAACATAGCATTTTCTTCTTGACAGGGATAACACGTGTCCACCTGGTGCACATGCCGGAAATCATGAATTTATCATGCATTGTTTTGATCAGCCAACAATCTGTGATGTCTGCCGTAAATTACTCCGGTATGCGCTCTCAGAGTCATTCTGATAACAACAGTCATTGCATTTAATTTGACTGTAAAGTAATCTTTTGGTTAATCTCACAACACCATCTATTCGTCTTGATAAGAACTTTCAAAAACAAGATTTTATATATTGTCTGGTCACCAATGTAATTTAACTGTAGTTGAAATGCATTGACTTAGACTCATAAGTAGATGTGTCAGGTTGAACTGGGTTAATAGCTTATTAGCCTTGACCTGGATTCGTTTATACTAAATAAATGGTATGACTTTTTCATGAGCATTCTTCATGGTGTTATGACAAAGTTATGGAAGTGTCTGACTGTGTTTGTACCATCATTTGTCATTACATTGCAGCATTACACATTTGTGCAGATTAGCAGTTTGTTGTAATTATTATGCAATTTTGTAGAGGAGTGTTTTATCAAGGGTACAAATGTCAAAGTAAGTTTTTTTGTTTTATATTTATATATTGCATTCTAGTTAGTGATATGTTATTTCTTATTGTTAGAGTTGTTAAGTTATTGTAAGTGACTGTCATTAGAGATTTAATTTTTATTGCCATTTTTGTTCTTACTGTATACTTATTTTGATTTAACCATCACTGTCATCGTGTTAAGGCAGTGATTCCCAAACTTTTCTGAGTTTCTTATCAATATCTTGACAGTCTCAGGACCCACTGAGTAAAATAAAGCATTTTGTACTAAATTTGCATCCTAAATTGGCATCAAAATATAGCGATTTATGAAGAATTTAGAATTTAATGCACCAAAACGAAGCCTAGGCACAACAGCTTACACATTATTTTAATCCAAAAGCAACTGGTGCTCCTGTGCAGGCCTACTGTAACAATGTGAATAATCTTAACAGTGCCAGGCATGCTTGCATTTTATTCATGTTCCTAAGTCAATACAGGGTTTGAAGCAGGTCAGACATAGCTAGGCCTATATTCTCATGTCGCCTGTGTTCAGCCTATTCCTCAATTTAGTTTGCTGGATTCAGTGCAACTTCATTTCATGCCTTGATTCGCAGAAATTAAGTGATGTTAATTTGACTGAAGACCGCGCTTTGCTTCTTCAAACCTCCACCTTAAGGCTAGGCATATGTTTTAAAATTTCTTCCCATGGCACTTACCCACAGCGGACGTATCACAGTTCTAGTGTTTTGTTTCCTGATGGCGTGCCAGTTTTGGACGGCTTTATGCTGGCATTCAGATGAATCTTTACACCGAATACACACTGAGTTCTTGGTTCATCATACGAGTCAGTTGAAATAAATCCGAATTTGTGGTATGAGTCATACATAGGTCTAGTATCAATACGACTTCAACGATGGTTATTGTGGTTAGTTGTGCTTCACGACAAGGCCAGTTCACTTGTTTCTCCATGCCTCTTCCTTGATCAGTTCAATCATTTGTTTCCCCGTTTCTCATTCATTCTATTTTGTCTTCTGCTCTGTTTAAACCTTCCCTTTATTTCTTTCTCTTCCACCTTCAACATCTGTTTTTCGTCAGTTGTCGATCGTTCAATCCCTAGGTCTTCCATTCATTAATTAGTCATTAGCGTCTTTACTCCATTAATGATACCCACAACCTAGTTATTCTATATTATAGTGAGCCCCTTATAGTTGCATGAATTGTATTAAGAACCAATAGATTGTGTGCTACATTATGTTGCAGTGCATTGAGGTTTTATGACCGATTTTAAATAGATTCGTGACAATTAGTTTTAACTGTAAGCCTACATTATTTTGGCAGAAACGAATATGGTGGTGCATAAAGAATGCATAGAAAAGGCCAAAGACATGGCAGGTATCCAGTCATATTTGCTATTTTCTTCCTTTCTAACAGAATTACCATATGTGTATCGCAGCATTGCTGATACCCAGTTTAAATAATTTCATCGTTTTAATGAATACTTCATTTGACTAGATTAGTGTCAAGAATACTTACGTCATTTTACTGATTTGGAAGAGAATTAAAATGCATCATATTCTTTACTGAAGCAATAATTTCGTACTTCACTAAGTACCTTAAACTCTCTGTGCCAGTGATGGCTGAATATGTTTGGACATTGTGTATGACTTTGCAACATATATTGTCTGTTTTACAGGTCCACCAAAGCCACCACCGAAGCCTGCTCCGTGTAAAACTCCATCAGTACTCTCCCGATCCGAAAGACACGCGAAGGGTAATTGGAAAGAACTCTCTGATGTCTCTTGATTGTTGTGCATTATTGCATTAGTGAAATTTCCAACTGAAGCCTCTGATGTCATTAGATTTTAAGTATGTTCCTTCGTGTGACTTTGAGACACGCTGTACGATGATTCATTTGTAGTCTTTTGAAGAACCTTTTCTTTCCAGCTTGTGTTGCTAAACAAGACTAGGATTAGCAGATCCTTGATGAATATCAATCAAGTGAAATTTATATAGCACTTCTTCAAGATCCCTATTGACTCGCTGATAGGCGATCCAGACCCGGTCCAAGTGGAGGAACAACAGTTTTCAACAGCTGGTGAAACTGATAACAAGCAGTCAAGCATCCTTTGGGAGGTGGTGCATGGACAAGGGAAGCCTGTTCCAGGTTCCTGGACCAGGCACAGAAAAAGAACGGCTCTGCATTGTTGCAGAGCAGACGAACGGGACACAGGAGCATAGTGCACAACAGCCGGGGTGTAAGTTGAAGGGGATGACAAAGCCTGCATGTGAAGTGAAATGTGTAGGCGTGGGTTCATTGCAGCTGTTGGTTATTTGCAATATCATGCAGTCATCTGCTTTGGTAACCGCAGGGATATTCTTGTTGCGAGTAGATTAACCAGCTAGAATGCTGCAGAATTTCTTTGTTGGCCTGAGAGTTGATTTTATTTTGACCTGAGAGTTGACTTTATTTTCTAATTAGTGATATTTGTTTATTTGACTGTTTTGCAGGTGTTTCTCTTTTCCCTATAAATGAGCGATGACATATCTGTGAATGGACGTGCTTTTCTGATTGATGTGTGAGCTGATAGATTGATTTCCTTGTAGGAAAGGTAAAGGTGCTATGTGCCTATCAAGGTATTCCTGTTCCAACGAATGGAAGACCTGCACTCCCCATCGAAGTAGATGAAGTTCTTGAATTACTCTCTGATGATGACAGCTATTGGTGGGAGGTTGGTTATTGCTAATATTTTTAACTTCCTAGTCTCTCAAATGGAAACAATTGATTCCTTATTTTACTTGACTTGGTTCCTATGTTTAATTGATTATGCCTCGATCTGTTTTAGTTTTATGGGTTTGAATCCTTTTATCTATTGGTTAAAGCATTTACAAATGGTTAAACTGTGAAAGAAAATGTAATTTGGTTGCAAATGCTTGCATACAATACATAGTGACTTGAGTTAGAGTAAGGAAACCATGATGGGTTTGTGTAACTGCTGATAAACTTTTCAAAAATCTCAGCTGACAACTCTGAGCATGAGTTCTACAATCTTCACTTCAAAGTTACTTGCTACAGCAGTGATTTTCCAGGTTAATTTCACTGCAATGTTCCTTTTATTGATGAGATTATTTGTGACTTTAGTCAAATCAGTTTTCTCAAATATTCTTCTATGTGATTTGTTTAAGGGTCGATTTGCTGGCAGAGAAGGTTACTTTCCAAAGGAGTGTGTCCGCCTTGTTCGAGAAATTGGGGTGAGTTAAACTGACAGAGTTCAAGATCTGTGATTGAGCAATCAATTCAAGTATTTTATCAACAGATTATTTTAGAATCTGTGCTACAGTTTTCTGGACATTTCAGGAAAAGCATTTCAATATCTCAGTTGAGTAATAGTATCTTCATGAACTTGGAAAATTCATTGCTTGTCATTGCTGAAGCCACAGAATATAACAGATTGAGTTTGGTTGGCTCTTCATTTGGATAGATTAAGCAAACATTCATCCCAGATGCCTCTTTACTTTTCCATTCGTTAAAAACCAATGATGACGGACAGTGATGATTAATTACAGTTTTCCTGCGAAGCTGTTCTGAAACATGTTGTGTTTTTGCAGAGGAGGTATACTTTTCATGAACTTGATCCTTGGTTGCCCTTAGTTACCACTGGCCACCAAGAAAACGCTAATAATATTCAAGAAAATTTGCATAATTTCAGTTGGTAGGTACAGTTGAACGAAGGTTTTCTCTGGAGCATGTGATCCACAAAACCTTGCACAGTTTGATTATGCACTGCTATATCTAATATGCAGTGGCAGATTTACAATTTTTAGACCTGGTACACATGTTTCCATGGAGGCCCACCGCGTAGGCTAAACCAGGCCCTGCAGACGGTACTCGAACAGTCTAGCTGTTTGGAACGTGTTTCTTGGCTAACTCGAAGTCCATGAAAAACAAATGAAATGATATCAAAATACGGCAGGTGCACGCTGCATACTTCGCTGTTTTCAGTCTTCACGTTCTCATTCACATAAGCATCCATATCCTAGTGACTTATAATGATTAAAATAAGAGAAGGGAGGCCCATTTTGACGGGACAGTCACGGGAGGCCTGGTACAAATGTACCATCTGTACCGTGGTAAATCCGCCACTGCTAATATGAAACTAATATTTGGATGAGATCACAAATATTTATGATCTAGTAATCACACTTTACAATGACAAAACAATTTATAATAATCTTATCGTCATGTAGTTGATGAGCAACTCAGTTGATGAGTAAATTGTTAACTTTTAATTTATAGTATTGTTAATTGATTGCATGTAGACGAGAGCCTGTATTATTATTATTATTGAAATTATTATTATTATTGCTAACATTTTTAACCCGCATAAGGTCATCAATCTCGAAGTGAAGATATGCTGGGTGTTAACATTTTTTAAGCTAATGAGAAATAGTGAGTTTTGAGGCATTTCTCAAAGGAAGAATAGATCTAACTTAAACAAACATTGGGAGTCGATTTCAGTTAGTAGAGGCAGTAGAAATGTAGCATAGAATGTGTTAGAGCCCATAACTGTGTATTGATATGTTAAGTTGCTAAGTAGTAAGGAGTGAAAGAGAAGGTGCTATGTGGGCAGATGTTTAACTGGAAGGCAAGGCATAGGAGGCTCTTGACTAGAATGCAATTTTCTGCAGTCTCCGTCCTCTCCATCTTTGCGGTCGTCTGATCGATCTTCACATCACAGAACACGCCAGCTGTCGCTTAGCAACAGTTTTTCAGCTGGCAACCATGGTAAACATGGCTCACGACATCTGCAGCGGTCATTGTCTGAGTTCAATGCAGGTGCTGTCTCTTCACAAAGTCTCTGTATTGGCCTTGGTTACTATAACCTTGATGTACATCATGGCTTGCACCACCTCGAGTGTTACCCATGGTAGGTGGTCCAGTCAACCCAAGCTTCTCTGTTGCTGCTTACCTTTCACAGTCCAACACTGTTTGAAATTATCTTTTCTGCTGCTTTTTATGAGTCTAACATGTTGCTTGCAGGGCTTCTTAATTAGTATAAGCTTTTTCTTTATCTGCCTAGTGCATTTAAGGCACTATGAAGAAACAACTTTGATGCAACTTTCACATTTGTTCTGCACTTCTTTAGTCCGAAAGCTCTCAGAACTGAACAGCTGTTAAAGTTTTGAAACTCACAGAGCACTTATGAAACCCTTTCCTGGTCTTTTGAATTGTGCACAACATATTCTCACTTAAAAGTTGAATAGGTAGAATTGGCAGATCATGAAGTGAGTCTTGTCAAGTAGTGAAAGGCTGGCAAATTAAGAATTTTTAAAGTATTTTATCAACTTTCCAAATTGCTGAAAATTGTACAGATTACTGATAAATAACCAGTATGCCATAATTCATCAATTTGCTCAAGGCAGTTTGTCAAATAAAAGAATCTAGCTGCTAAAGAAAACAGTCACATTTGATTGTAGTATGTTGCAATGCTCAAAGTAACAGCTTGTTACCAGGACAATCCTGGAGACAATTGTGCTTTACACTTACATGCTGCAGCGACTTCGAGCATGTCGAACTTGTAGTTACATATCTTGGATTGCTTCATGACTTGTAATATCTTCCTGAATTGTTAGTTTTCAAGTTTCTTTGCTTCAGCATAAATTGGAAGTCACTTTATAAGTAAACTCTAATATTTTGGAATTTATTTACTGCTTGTGGGAATGTAGGTCTAATTAGTTTAGTTCTTTGCTAAGTTGTGACAGATGTTTTGGCTTTGGAGGGAGATCGTAATATGAGGTATTGTTCTCAGTTATTGGCCTTTAAAAATTCTTATAGCAGTTGTGCTGTAGTACAATTTCTTATGCAACACAATCGATGTGGATCCCAACTTTAGCAAATGACAATATTGTCGCACATAACAAAGCATTTTGTGATGTTGTTTTCCAAAACCTATTTACATTGAGTGCTGTGTGGTACACTACCTCATTGTTGTCTAGTTCAGAGAATTCAAAGAAGGAAAAATTTGGCCAGCAGTCATGGATGTATAGATTGAAGCCACCCCAGTAATTCTAGTGTACAAATGCATAGATTTATTCATGATTATTGGCAGTGAATGATTATTTCAGTTTGCATCACCAGAACCCATACACTATACAGGTACAAGCAAAGTGCTTAGAAATTCTAGTCAGGATTGTTTAAGCTGGATATGAATGTGGCAATCGAAGGATCAAATTCTAGTGATGAAGACCAACTTCTCTGCACAGACTGAGATAAGACTTAACTTTGCTTGTTTATATCCAAAGGGTAAAAAATTTTACTCTTCGATGATAAACATGCGAGGACAATGCAGAGAGAATTTCTGAAAAGTCACTGCTGAATTAATTAAAGTAAATGAAAGAGACCAGATTTGGAAATAATTGTAGTTTTCAATCTCAGTGGTTCTGTAGTTTCTGGTGAATCAGTTCCAGCGTCATCTCAAACCTACTTTCTACCACTAACTTGTGTTCAACCAGGAGGTTATTAATAAGGATTTCAGAATGCCTGGCAGGGTGTACGATTTCGATGGACTATTTGAGCATGGCAGAAAGTGTAGCTTAGAGCACAGCTGTTAAGATTCCGGCTCATTCTGAATAACTTCTGCAGCTAATTGGCTATATTTGTGTTGGGCAAAAGCATTCCCTCGGATTGTATCACAAAACTCTGCTTTTGTCATGGATTCTGTAATTTTTTCTGTCTGTGTGTGTTTTGTTTGTCTATCTTATAATGCTTGTTCTCATTATAAGGTTAATCCAGCTGTATGAATTCAGTTTTGCATTGGTTGCTGTGTAACAGGTGCAGTTCTGCTCTGGTCCATATTGAAAGACTTTTTTGTAGAAACCATTATTTCCAAGAGCTGTTGATTTGTGTTGCACTCTTTTCTGGCAGTCATTTCAGGTGTTTTCAGACCACCTAAGCATATTCCAGATTGCCAACATGTTGAGCCGAGCTGTTGTTTTTCAGCGCGCTGAGTCTGTCGTGCACATTCAAGGCCCCAGTGCATTTCGACCGGCGCTTGTGCAGCGAACACATTCGTTTGACTCGCACTCCCTGTTGAGTCAGGGTGGTCTGGCTTCACGCATCCGTCTCCAGCAACCCCGGCTGCACCATTCCCTGCCTGGGTCATCGCCGAATGGTACATGTGAGGACGGTCTGAGTGGATTCCCTTGGTAGGCTCCGTCGTTGCTGTGGTGTTGGATGTGTTTTAGTCCTTTTATTTGGCTCTTCTGTTAGGCTTCTGGATGTTACTTGTGTTTTCGATGCCTTTGTCTTATTTTGTAATGTAAGTACATGAATTATTTTGTTAAATAATAAATATGTTCTGCACTTCATTTAGCTATATCTTGCAGTGTTGCAGACTTTTAGCCAAAATGTTCATCACACGTTTCACCCATTTATGAAATGCATGAAAATCTAAGCCATCTTGTCATTAATGAGTTGAAGCATTTTATTATCTATAAATTTATCGAAGTTCTCATATACTCATCTTATGACAAGTACTGGCTCTTGGTGTAGGCTAACTTGCGTAATCTATCATTTGTAACATATTTATTAAAATATTCTGTATTTATTAAAATATCCGTCATCGGTGTCGCACAACAACTGCATCAAAATCGTTCAACTTGTCTGCCCCTCGAATTTGGAACAGCATACCCACTGACATTAGGATGTCTGCGACGCTCACCACCTTCAGGAAAAAACTAGAGACTGAACTCTTCACACAGGCCCATCTGTCGACTGAGCTCCCTCCCAAGTGCTTCTGACTCGTTGCGTTGATTATACTATATGGCACTCAAATTTCTATGATGATTATTATTATTATATGAATTGCCCTTTACAGTCTGTAAAATATTATTTGAAATTCTTATTTTTGATACAAATATTAAGAAAAACCGTAGGGTTCTCGCTTTTTTGGGCCACCCTGTATATGTATGTATTTATATATCCATCGTATACATATGAAATTCACGATTAAGATTGAAGGCTGTGGGAAATCAGTAGCTATTTATGCCTCGAAATAATGTCTGCATGCATGCAGGCAAACCAAAGGATTCTGGCTGTATATATAGTATATGTATAAATATATAAATATATATATTATCTGTGTGAATATACATATATAACTATTTAGCGCAAGTTTATTTTGGAGTGCCTCTGCATGATTGGTTTCTCAAAGGCTTATAAGACGTCACCCACTGTTTTTGATGGTTCTATATATCACAGTGTGTCTTTGGGTAAGTAAGGTAATTGTAGTACACAGATAAGTGGCTAGACATCGAGGGCCTCGAGGCGCATAGGAAGATAGGTCACTGAGAAACAAGAGCAGGAAGAGCGATCTTTGGTGATATGAATAATTGTCGAGGCCATTAGGTCAGAGAAACCCAGTAACTTCCAGATATAGCACCGATTTCAAAGATGGCCGATAGAGGATATCAGATCACTAGAAGGTAGATTTAATAATTCGCAGTTAATGGATGCACTCCAGGTGTTGTATTCCAGGTATTACTTAGGTAGGTTCCGCCCTGCTGGAAGGAACTAGTTATTATTGGTCAGCATATGTATATAAGGTCTGACAGAAGCCACTCCTTTAGTGGGATTCTTATGATGTCAATCTTGAGCATTAGTGTAGGTCAACCAATCAAGAGTCCCTAGCCTTGCCAAGGATCTTCCAATGCCTAGAATAACTAAGTCTGTAGTGAGCAGTTGGGAGCAGTCGTAGTCTGGAGTCGGTCAAGAATCGTCATGTATAGCCTACACTACAGCATTGGGTGTGAAGCTGAGCATGCAGGGAAGGCCAGCAGAAACTTAGACTGCGCGATCTGCATTAGATGGGCACGTCTATAGTGTTCCTCAGTATAAGCTTACGCATAATGGGTTGGCATATCATAATTATCTGCCCCGATCGTTATGGTGCTAATATATAGAGAGATGTTTGTGTTCAGCATGCAGATATATAAGTATCTACATAGCTGTATCGCATGCATATTTAAATCGAGTAGTGAGATATATATAGGGCCTACTAATATGTATACTATGAGATATATAATCTGCTGGATTAATAACTATAATTTATTCTAATTGATTATAACTGCATATGTATGCGACATGCATACTCAACACAAAACATGCATGCATGATATACAGTTGCAAATATAAACATATGCGCAGTGCACATGTGCACATAAGATACAATACATATACACGTATTTATTTATTTGTTAACATATTTCTATGCTGCCCCTTCAGTTAAGTCCACTCATTACTCAGAGGCGATCCCGATTACAGCCTGGAGGTGTGTCGGAGTTAACACGCCGAAGCCCCTCAAGCAATTGTGAGCGAAGGACTATACGCGCGGCGCGCGGGTATAGGATTCTAACCATGCATGCAACCCTTCGGCTGCAAGGCGTCGACACTATAGTAGGCCTACCATGCACGCGCCATATAGTGTATGCGTAGATGAGTATACATGTATATGCACACGAACTAACAATATGTATTTATTAAACTGCAGTTATTCTAAACAATAATACTCGAACTTTCGATGATGCGGTGATGCGGTGATGCGATGTTTGTCTGTCCGCGCTAACGCTCTGTAATTTAAATTTAAAAATTTCTCTGCTGCGATGAGGCTCGATCCCGCGACCTATAGCGTCGCTGGCAGACCTCGCTAACAGATCGGCCAACAGAGCCCATGGTAATCGAGAAACATTT
>JAQFXW010001127.1:0-15699 GCA_034693945.1 Dendrobaena attemsi | reverse complement strand
ACATCATCATCAACGTTATCATCACTGCCACCACCATAGAGAGCGCTAACAGCGGGTCATCTATGCACAATACATTGGATAGACAACATACTTTAACATCGCTTGGACTATACAGGATGATCAAAGCGGGGAACGGATACAATACCCCTGTGGACATAAACCCCCGGACATAATCTCCCGGACAGAATCTCCCGGACAGAATCCTTCGGACAGAATCCCCAAGGGTAGGACAGAATCCTCGGACTGCATCCATAGGCGTGGAAACTCTGACACACCTCCGTACTGTAGTCGGAACCGCCTCTGAGTATACAGTAGTAAACTTGAATATATATGCGGTATAGAAATACATGTATAAATAGAAAATAAGCCAAATAAGAAAAGGACGTCCTATTCCAATCTATTGACAACAGACGTGTATCCGACACACCCTCGGGCTGTAGTCGGGACCGCCTCTGAATAGTACTGAACTGTAAGAGGCGGTATAGAAATACACACATACATACAAATACATCTCCATTTCATGCATGGGTCCCATTTCCAAAGGAGGGAACAACCACAATAAGCAAGGCGCCTACTCCCCGTTACACTCACCAACCAATAATTCCTCCCATAACAGCGAAGACGTCATAGGCTTGGCTATAGCGGTAATTCTGATTTATCAAGCGCATTTTCGCTTTTGCTTATATCGCCTGCATGGAGGAATGCTCGACGCAGTTTTCTGGTAATTATATCTGTCAATATTAAAAACATATTTGTCCAATAGAAATGGAATAACAATTAGAGTCAATAAAGAGAAATAACGAAGGAATTTGATTAGTAATAGCAGTATAAACTCGATGAAAATAAGAAATTCATTAAGGTTAAATTTATAAGAAAATACAAGATAATTGGATTATAACGGCTGGTAACTCTAGTCACTTCTATAGCTTATAAGAATGCTTCATACTTATTAATTAAATGTACCAATATGATAAATTGGCTCATTTCGAAACATCCTAAATGCAAGACACAGACTATATATATATAAACAATCTCCTTCCTCAGCGCAGGCTAGCTTAAGGAAACGATACTCAACTGAAACGAATCGGCAACTCTTCGGACGCAAACGTATATGCAATGGATTCGAATCTGCGTCGCAAGCGGTCCCGACCATGCTTCTGTACCACGACGACCTCTGTCTTCAGTGCTGCATGCCTGACCTGAGCTTTGGTTTGTGCTGCAGCTGCTGAGCCAGCATTGTATTGTATTTGTGTATTTCTATACCGACTCTTACAGACTACTACTACTCAGAGGCGGTCCCGAATACGGCCCGGAGGTGCCAGCATTGTATTGTATTGTATTTGTGTATTTCTATACCGCTTCTTACAGACCACTACTACGTAGAGGCGTCCCGACTACAGCCCGCAGGTGTGTCGGAGTGTTACACGCCGAAGCGCTTCAGCAATTGTGAGTGAAGGACTTGCTAAGGGTCCTTATGCGGCGGGTGGGATTCGAAGCTGGAACCTTTAAGTTCACTACTACACTACCGCGCTCCACAATATTGTATAGTGTATACGCACAAACACACATACATTATGATTGAATATTCGTTTTCATAAACAGTCACATCGACAGACTACAGCATTAATTACATTGTGGTATAGTAAAAAAATGATAACAAAAGTGGAATTTAATCACATTGGCAGCCATGCGCGGCGCCCCATTCATTCTGCATCTCACGCATTCTACATTGCAACGCCACCTGTCAAGACATACATGTATTAATACTTAGTCGACATCTATAGGAGAGCAGCAGAACGCAAATCGGCAGCTCTATCACTCATTCTTACATTCTGTGTCAGTGTATTAAGCCTATATACATTGCCTCTTCAGTCCACCGTCTATTCCTGACCGACTTCGCTGGGGTGGAAATCTAACTGAAATCCGATATAGGCCTACTTCTAGTGGATCCGTGATCTATCTATCAGTCTGTCTGTCTGTTTGTCTGTGTTTCTGTCTGTCCGTTTGTCTGATTGCCTGCCTGTGTGTCTCTCTGTCTCTGTCTCTGTCTATCTGTCTATCTGTCAATCTATCCATCCATCCATCCATACATCCAAACACCCATCCATCCATCTATCTATCTATTTATCTATCTATCTATGAAATTGATAAATAGCACCCTTTCTATAAGCTTCCATAGTTGTGACCTGGACTGTACCAGAACATCACGGATTCATATCGACATCTCACACAAAGCAGAAATAGTAGCTTAATGTTGAGATTAATGTGACGCTTTGAGGACCTAACAAAACTAATTCAGCTATGAAATGAGTAGGCGGCTAGCCTACGTGGAAAGTGCGTTGTCATAAAGATTTTAGGCCCCTACCAGAGGATGATGGGAGACCGCTGCTTACCCCCTCTCATATTATCCTACGCATATTTGAAACAAGGACCAAAGTAGTTAGTCCATCACTCGAGCCAAAATATTGTCCCTTTGCACTAAGCTATCCAGCATTAAGCCATCAAACCATCGCTGACGAATGAAGCTCAAGCCTTTTCTCGCCTGCGAATGAAATTGCAGTAAGTGCAGCGCAACCTGGCGACTAAAGATACAGCAATTGACGACGTTGCGCCGCCTGGCGAGCAAAAGCGGCGTCGTCGTTGTCATAGCAACTGATCAACAGCTGCAGGTTTGACACGAACAGTCTTGTAGGGTACCGTAGTGTTCTTAAGAAGGTCGATAATCTATTTAATATGGCTGCAGCAGCCGTTCGAATAAGAGAGACGTCAGAGGGTCCGTTCGAGTACACGGCAACTGGTGTCCTAGGCGAACAACGCAACACGATGCTGTACAACGAGCTTCACCTCCGTGTAAGTAGCTGTAGTCATCGCAAGATGGCCGAAGACTATTTTGTTATGGCCAGTTGTACCGATGGCTATATTCAAAATGTGAGTCTTTTGAAGCCAGTTCATGTAGGACCTAGAGCAGAGTATCCCGTCAAAAATTGTGATGGCAGGATTATATATGGGCCTATATGCTGCTATCAAGATGCCACGGTATTGTAGTGCATAAGACTCTAGCACATATTGTAAATAAATATATATATATATAGATAGATAGATAGATAGATAATTATAAATATAAATATACCTTACTTGATGTAGTAGTGCCAGTCCACAGCGTGTAGAACGATGGAGGGCAACACTGATGATCCTTGTTATAACACTGCAGCTTCGTTAGATATAGCAACTAGCCAAGCACCATATTGGGATCGGTCTAATTGAACTGATCAAGTTATCAGGCTTATCTGTTCTGATGTAAACACATTTGCGAAGTTCGGCTCTTATTTTAAAAACTTTTATACAATAGCCTACAAAAGCATTCGGACAATTGCAGAGGACATAATTGTGTTGTAAGAGTGCTTTAATGCCAAAGTGAAGGAGTACTATGTTTAATTAATTTAGTGCATTAGGCATAATTTATAGTAATTCGTGTAATTAGGCGACTGCCACCATCAC
This sequence comes from Dendrobaena attemsi, assembly GCA_034693945.1. Classification (NCBI taxonomy): domain Eukaryota; kingdom Metazoa; phylum Annelida; class Clitellata; order Crassiclitellata; family Lumbricidae; genus Dendrobaena; species Dendrobaena attemsi. The sequence continues at coordinate 12,201 of JAQFXW010001127.1, read as the reverse complement.
CAATGGTGATGATTCGAAGCTGATGATTGAAACTAAAGCATATCTTCCAAGTACAATTCTGTTGTTGTTCTTTAATGGCGATAATGAAATGATAATGATCAGAGTTGTTGTGGGAATGATTATGATAATTTATCTCTTCGATGATGATACAGACTTTATTATTGCAATTTCATATAGTGCTCCCTCAAGACTGTCGACTCAGGTTAAGAATCATAATCTCTATAAGGAGCCAAAATAAGCTTTTTACTTTATGATTTGTGTTATTTAGTGAAGCTACCCTGTTGTCAGTGCCATAGTTTCATTGATGATGACTATGGTTGTTGTATTATTGGTGGTGTTGCTGATAATGATGCTGACAATGGTGATGCTGTTAATTATGTTTTAGGATGAACTGGGCAAGTCCAAAACACGAGGATACGTCTATTATCCAGGGCCATCTCACCTCTATGGTCGCGCCAATCCACCCCGAGACATTGGGGTGGCTGAAAGTAGGACATTATTCAGTTGTTGTTGTCATCATTGTCATAATCGTCATCATCTTTATACAAATTGTTTAATTGTTGAATTTAAAACTTGAGATTGATGACAAAGAATTGTGCAGGCAATACCATTCAAGTTCCTTGGCGAATGCATCAATTCGCATTTAATATGGGTGACAGCATTGCACACATACTGGAAAAATTACAAAATATAACACAGTGCATGTAAGTAACATTTTAATGCCCAATAAATTGCATTAATTACATAAAGTAATGGGGGATAATAGACATATCCTCGTGTTTTGGACTTGCCCAGTGCTTGGCTAGTTGCTATATCTAAATTAAAACTCTTTTACAGCTCTGAGGTGGACTCACTCGGTACCATCAGTCTCAACAGCAAAGGGTCTGTCTTTCGAGAGTGCAGGGAAAAAGGGTCTGTCTTTCGAGAGTGCAGGGACAAAGGGTCTTTCAAATGCTCCCCGTGATTTCGTCCATCTCAACCGAGCAGCCGTAGACGCAGGTCTGACAACGAGTCGCCAGCAGCAAGACTTTCGAGCACTGAATGACTTCCGTTGTCAACCAAAGTCGAGGATTACTCGAAAGGATCTACTCACTCAAAGAAGTCAAACTGCAGACATGGTTTATGGACGGCCTGTCAGGTTATGTCATAAGTCAATTAATTAAATTGAATCCTGTTATATTAAGACTATTCTCGACATTTCATGTAAGTTCTTTAATTTGATCCACCGACATAAGAGAAGTGAACATGAGCGTAAGAGAAGTGCTACCTCATATCATGTCTTTATAGCCCATATATATCACACAAGAGTTCACACTTTAATAAGGACATCACCTGAATATCATAATGAATTAATTCTACAAACGTCATCAACTGATGGTTGCTGGCACATGACATATACATTAGAGTTCATAGTGTACTTGAGAATCCAATAGGCCTATTACTTTGATTAAGTGTTATTATTTGATTTATGTTTAGTGCAATTACCTTGACGACCTGAGCAAACCAACTTAACTAAAATATACTCGTGGGATGTTTTACTGTTTAGTGGAGAATACTCAGGAGAAAATAGTGTCTGGATAACATTAGGAAAAATACCAGTGAAGGCATTCACAGTATTTTTTAAATTTCTTATTACTAAAGCAAGAAATTAACCTTGAATGAAAAAGTGATGTTAGTGGATCGAGAGATGATTTCTATAAACTCACGCTTTGTCCCCAAATCCATTCTGATTACTACACACTAATATTTGTTACTGTTCAATTCAATTCAATTTTTTTTCAATTCAATTTACTTTATTGTAATCATCAGCATCAGCACAAGCAACATTTTGCATAAACTTGACAATGTTGTTATCATAGTTTCGGTACTTCATTAAACTAATCTTAAATCACCTTTATTGCAATATTTACGATTCAAAGGTGCATAGACAACAGTACTTTTCTCTGCCTCTCCTTGACTGCTGACGGCGATGATCACTATGCCTAACCTATTTCTATTGTCCAACCTACATAACCTTAGGTCTCTACCATTGTAGAATTCTGTTACCTTCCTGCCTTTTAATGTGTTCATTACCATGACTCCTCTTGCCTTGCTTTACTTGTGATTTTTGGATCTGTGTTACAGACCATCAACTCCGATTCATTCATTGATTGAACACAGATACCAGGATGAATGGGTTGAACACCAGCATGCACTTCAGCTATCCAGAGCAAAGAAGGCACAGGTCCAGGTAGGCGCTGTCTCACTTATTTACTCGCCCAGTTTCACTCACTTTTTCTCATTCAATCAATCAATCAAGTCATATGTTTGGTGACCATGGCAGACACGTATAGTGCAACTGACAAACCAATGATTTGGTTATCAAGAAGATCCAGAGGGGGGTCAATGACCCCACGAGCCATTGCCACCCGAGTGCGTTTACTACATGATTTATGAGACCGTTAATGTTTTAGACAGAAGGGAACCAAAATAGTTTAGAATGACACAATGCTTAACCATTATCTTACCTAAAGACTCTGTAGAATATTGCATGATAATAATGATTCCTAGCATATTCAATCGTAATAACTCCAGAGTAATGGCATTAATAAAGAGTGGGTTTTATTTTATTGACAATATAAGCTTAAGTACATGACAACGTTTTTAATAATTGAAGATTAGGCTGAAGGCCGATGGCTAGGGCATACCAAACCATAATTGGGCTTCAGCACATCGTCTCGAGCGTTTGTACGTGCTTTGGGTAAATGATATGAATTGCAGCTTCTTGTCTGTCGCAGATAGACATCCACAGTTAGGCTAAAGAAGTTTTGATTCATACCCTCATATTCTATCTTTTGTCAGTAACTAAATCTCTGTCACTCTGTTTCCTCCACTTTTTCACACAGTAAATTTCTCATTCTCCATCAATGACTTTCTCTTACTGTATTGAAAGATGTTGTGATGGAATTGTAAACCAACCAACAGACAAACAGATGAACTTACACTTTGCAACTACCACTGAACTGATGACAGGTCCTAGACAAATAAACATTGTAAGGAAATAAATAAATAGAATAAATTATGCAAATATCTTTTTCTCTTTGCTCATTGAAACCTATAGAAGCTTCCCCCTGGTGCCTATCGTGAGAACCACACATCACAGCTGCGTAACTCCCTGCTGTCAACACAGCCAAGCGAACAACGTCCACTCTGGCAGCTTTCGCGTTTCAACAAACCAGTAAGGATTCATCAAACTTCCAGTTTTCTTAATATTCAACTGCACCCGATCACTTATCTGTATAGATTATTTGTCTGGTCCTGCTCTGATGTAATGTAATGGAGGATTTATGTAGCACCTTTTAGAGAAACTGCATCTCACGTCTATATCTGGAGAAGCATCATATGAAATAGCCAGCTGCAACGTTTTAAAGTTCTGCAGCACCTTTACAAGATGACTGAAAGTGCTGCTAAGGTAACTGAGAAGAATTACCTACATACAAATGCGAGTGATTACCATATCTCAATTATTTGTTCTGTTTTGATGATTGATTAAGTCATATTGATTTTGATGTCTTCTAGTAATAAATGAGTCCATTCAAATTTTGTCAGGTTAATATATCATATTGATTGTATTTGATCTATGCCATTTATGTCTATAATCATTCTAATCACAATCTATTCTAAGCTATTCAAAGTATGAAGTAAAATCATATAGTTATGATATCGAAAGCATTTTTAATCGTAACCTACGCTAATGCTGTTCTAGCTGTAATATTCTGAATCATATTATAATCTAATTATATTCTATCCTAATCACACTCTAATCAGTTCTTGCATTATCTTTGTGTAGGCTCAAGGTGAGCTTGACACTTTTCGAAGTCCCAAGGAACGCCAAAAGGCCTGGAATCAGTACGAAGCCACTCGAAGTCAAACTATAGCATATCCAATCTACTAGACCGATGATGTCAACATGGAAACCCGATGAAAGCTTTTGGTTTCCGCTTCAACCTTACAGATTTATATTTTGGTGTGCATGAGTTTGAGTTTGGCTACATGAATTGAAGTTATATTTGATAAAGAAGTCCACATAAGAAATGAAACTATTTTGCTAGTAAATTATATATTTTGAAAGTCGCCCATTTAATCCTGAAATTTTGCAATATGAGTAACACAATCCAAGCTGATAACTACTACAGTGCTGTTGAAATCATAATTGGATAATCATTTAATTGTTTAATTATGTGTGATTATTTATTTAATTTAAAAAAAATTTATATAGTGCCCATTCAAGAAAACTACTCAGAGACACTCCCAAACCAGCCCAGCAAAAAGAGCAGTCTTAAGAGAACCATGTGAGGTAACCTAAGAGTTTTTTGGTAGTAGGCATAAAGAGAGTGGAACGCCATTCAAAAGTGCAAGGCCAGCAATGGAAAAAGAGCGAAACTGCGCAGTTGAAGTCCATAGCTATGGGACCAAACCTTCACTGTGAGCAGTTGAAAGGAGTGTGTCAATTTAAATTGCTGCCAACAGAAATACACTAATCTCAGATAAGATGTTACTTATTTGTCCCATATGAATATTTCACAGCTATCTCTGCTTTCTAAACTGTGATAAAGCCTACGTTTATCTGTCACCACCAGCTTGAATCCACTGTGAACATCTGCACAATATCTCTACGTATTGCAGGGGGATCTTTAAGAACAGTGATGCTGTAACATCCAAGTAAAATCCATTGTGTTAACAACATTATAATTAAGTTCATTGCATAATAAGTAGTAACCTAATCTGTCTCGTGTTACTAATGATGAAAGAAATAAAGTTGAATTGCTCGAACTGAACTAGATTTTCCAGATTCTTAACTTATAGCAAATTTAAAATAGACTTAATGCAAAAACTGACGTTGTGTCAATGACAAGACTTAGTTTTTATAGGATCTCATCTGATTACTGCATGGCATCATAAAGCTATCTTGTTTAACTGTGATTCATAGAATAGATGATTATGTTACTGATGGGACTTTATACGGAATCTTTTATTGACAAGACTTAATAATTTGTTAAAGATTATAAACTGTTACTATTGATGACCTATACTCATATCAATTGAAAGTATAGCTGAGAAATGATCTGCAATGAGTAAAGATGCTAATGTTTACTTGGTTATGAATTGTATATACATATCGATTACTTGATTATGCTGTTCAGTAGGATTTTCAAACTTGATTGCAATGAAGAAAGCATGTTAATATTGATGAATTGATTATGCATAATGTCTATTCAGAAGCTGTTCAATTTTCAAATCTAATCTAGATAAAAGGCTGTTAGAATATTATAGTACATTGACAATTTTATTTGTTGTGATTGATGATGTATTTTTCTATCTTTATTGCTATTGTGAAAGAGCTATTACTGTTGATCAGGCTTAATGAATGTTCATCAACTGTTGAAATGCATGTTTAAGTATAGGCATCACATGTTGGATTTTGACTCTTGTAGAAATGCTGCGTATTAGTGCCAGTGTTCTTATTCTCAGCTCAAAAGTATTAATCTTAGTAATCTTAATTTTTGTAATCATAATCGTAAACTCAAAACTTCTAAAGCGCTCTGTAAAGCTAAGCGCTGGGCACCAGCTAATTCACGAGCGCTGCGTAAAGTCAAGAGGGTAGTCAATGAGAAAAGTCCGTGGTGGTCCGAGGTCGAGTTCCAGGAGGTCAAGGCAGAGGGCAGAGCAGCTGTTAAGGCGGGTGTTTGGAGGGGGAGAGTCAGAGGAATCAGGGTATTACAGCATAAAGAGGTGAAGCTTCAGTTTAGAATGGAAAGCCTTAGGGGTGACAGATAGTGGAAACTGAATCAGGAGAAGTTGGGTGCTTGAGAGGGATGAGAGAGGATCAGAAAATTTTGCGGAGTTCAGGAGGGAGGTCATTCCAGAGACGAGGTGCAGCATGGGAAATGGCTTGGTTGGAGAACTTGAGATGGCTAGTCACAGGAGGACGATCGAGTGGAGCGAACTGACTGGATGGTGAAGAGGTCACTTCTGACTTGCACAAATCTCTTTTCATGCAATCTTGTTTGTCTTGCATAACTGGCACAATAAGATAATGACCGAACGATTTTTGTTACTTTTCAAGAAATATTGTATTTTGATCAATTTTAAGCACATCAAGCGCTTTTGGCTTAGGTTGTAACTGAATTTTTTTATAATTATTGCTCAAATGTATTATTGATCTTAGTCTTGCACAAGTTTCTTTTTAAGCAATTTTGCTTGTGCACCATAATAACTGTTACTTTTCAAGCAATATTGTATTTTGTATTCGATTACAGCTTTAAGCATCTTTGGCTTAGGTTGTAACAGAATTGTTTCAATAATTGTTGTGCATGACTTTATTGTGTGAAACAGTTGAATAAATATTAATTTTAAGACTTGTTTTTACAACTAAACTGAGTATGTTGCTGTTTTAACAAATTATTGTAGGACAGAGTATGTTTTAAAGAGAATTAATCATTGTACATGGCAACAGTGATCTGGATCCACAACTGTATATCACTGAATTAGTGAATTACAAAACACAAATTACACAGCCTGTTTCATAATCGAGATTAGTTGTGAATTTAATTGAATTGCAATTCATTATCTTGATAATAACATTGCATAAGCAGCATTTCATTGCATGCACTTCTCAAGCTAACATTGCACATTTTCTGTATCACTGCATATTAAAACAAACCCTGTTGTAGGAATATCTTTTATAATTGAATATATTAATTGCTTCAGTGTAGAATTATTATTCACATGTGAATCAAATGATATAGAGTCCAATTTCAGTTGTATCTGAAAACGGCTGAAATGAAAGTAGACTTATGTTTCCTCTCCTCAATTCTTCAAGTTTAATCACATCTTGTTGCAACTAACTTCAGAAATAATTTGAACAATTCGTACCCTTCCCATGTCATGCTGAATCTCCTTTTCACATAAATTACTCCATCATTATAGTACCTGCTGTACCAAAACATTTAATCCAGATTGTGCATGGATTTAGTATGGATTTTCATATCAGGCTATGATGTAGATTGTAGAATGGTTGTTCATAATATAAGATGCTATGTATATGCAGTATTGTGTTTGTTGTCGTTTATGATGAGCAAGATTTCTAGTGTATATTTATATATTTATGTATTATATATACATATATTATGTATATATATGCGGAGTGCTGTGGGCTTGTGTTGATAAGGGGTAGATTATGCATTTGAGATGATTGTGGAGTATAATTTATTTCTTGTGTCATGTACAAGACTTAGTGCATGGAAGACAATTACTCCAATATAACTTTATGGACCCTCCTCTCTGTGCAACAAAGGAAAATATATCTATATTATCTACCAATACATAATTATGTAATAGATATTATATAATATATATAGATAGTTTAATATTCCTTTCCTGAGCAATTGAGCATGTGTTCTTGTTTTGATGTTCTACATCCATCCCTCAGCCCTTCCATCTATCTATCTATCAACATGTCTGATCAAATTTCCTCCCTTCAGTCACTCCATCCATACATTCATCCATTCATTCGTGTATCTGTTCATTTATTCGTCAGTCCATCCATCCATCCATCCATTATAATCAACTGTTCAACTATAACATGGCCTCTATAATCCAATCCCATTCAATCAAATAAACTGTACCACATCCCTTATCATAATGCACAGGATTCAATTGATCCCGGATAAGCGCATTCCAATCACTTTCCTATCTATCGAACTGAGACGTACATGTACACAATGTATACATACACGGTGTTCCAATTGAAGTGACACCCTTTTTGATTTTGCTATATATTTGTTAATTATAAATAAAACTCTATACAAATTTAGAGTTTGAAAGAGCGACAAATTATCGGTGTTTCCTGAAAATTTTTATCAAATTCTAGCAACCTAGTCCGAAGTTATGCACATTAAAATTTGGGCAAAGAAAATTTGGAGTTTCCAACATGTAAAAGATGGGAAATTAATAATTTGAGCCAATTGTTGATCTTCAAAGTTGCTGTTCAAAATGCTCACCATTAGCTCGAATGCATGTTCTTATAAGGCGCTTTCGCTATTCATTGATAACATTGTCAGTAAATTTCCTTGATCAAAAATGATTCCATATTCTTCCACAATTCGCTGTTTGAGGTGGTTAACGTCATGTAGGCCTAAGCATATGATGCGGTTTGCGAGCGTGAGAACACGTTCTTGAAAGACACTCCAGATCTTGTGGTCCAGTGGATTGAGATCATGGCTATTGGGGGGGGGGGGGGCAAAGAGTTGGTGAAATAAACTCTGGAATTCTCTTGAAAGCAGATGAACAGTTTCTCTAGCGAGATGAGCAGGAGCACTGTCCTGCTGGAATTTGAAGAATTTCACCGGCACCGAGCAAAACGTCTCTGTTAATCTTGACCCGTGGACCGATAAAGATAATCTGGGACATCAAAGACTTGATATTCCGACTGAAACCATGACGGATTTCGAGAACTTTGAACGAGTGCGAAGCAATCGATTGGCCGAAAATTGTTTTTTTCTCATTGAAACTCCAACGTAGGGTATACAGCCTAGCCTATCATTTTTTGATCTGTAATGTTTTTCTTGTCTGAATTTTTTTTATAAAATCCAACTCATCTTATACGGTCTCATTAACCATCTGTTTTATCAGCTGCATGTGACTTTTATGTTCGTCTTGGTTACCGAAAGAAATGACTTATGACTTATATAAATTATTAATTTCATATCTTTTACATGTTGGAAACTTCAAATTTTCTTTGCCCAAATTCGAATGAACATAACTTCAGAGTCTGCTGATAGAATTTGATAAAAAAAAAATACAAAAAACATATATATTTTACCCCTCTTTCACGCTCTAAACTTGTACAGAGTTCTGTTTAGAATTAACAAATATATCATGAAAACAAAAAGGGTGTTACTTAAATTGGGACACCGTGTATATATATAATTAAATGTATATGGAATAGGTATAACCATTTGTGTATAGATATAAGCGTGTACATTTACATAATAAGTTTAGTTGTGTACTATAAATACTAAATTCATGATACTTGCTTGTGTGTATACATGTGTAATTGTGTTAAATATAATCGATATATTTGTGAATGGGGGATCTTCCGAGGGGCCTTGAGAGTCGTCGGTTGCCTTTGGTGGGTGGGGGCGTGTATAAGTGCATTCGTATATTCGGACGTCAGACCCAGTTAGTCGGATTGACGTTACTTAGACCCAGGCATCCGCAATGGCAGATTAAAAGCCGAAGTCGAAAGCAGTTGTAGCCGTTGTCACAGATGCAACGTTGCAGCGCCTCTCAAATACCCCGAGGGAACAACGCCGAGAGTCGGAGGAAGACTGTCTGTCTGTCTGTCTGTTTCTGTCCGTCTGTTTGCCATCCTCTCTGTGCGTCTATGTGCAGCTGAAGCGTTTAGCTGTGGGTGCCTCATTCTGACCGCTTCTGTTTAAGGCCTGTCTTGTTTCATTTTCGTAATTGGATCTTTCAGTTTGGCTGATGTCTGTTCGTCTGTCTATAATGTATCTCTTCTAATCTTTTCCAATCTAGATTTACCAGCCGATCTGTGTATCTACAATAATATGCAGTTTAATGTAATGCATGTATGTATCAATGTATCCATGTATGTTGTATGCCAGTTTGGCGGCTTGCAATAGTTTTATACATGTATGAACGCACGCATGTATGGCCATGTAAATGTACACGCTGATATCTATCCTATATATATATATACATGTATATGCATTTGGTTATGTTGCATATAGGCCTACATATATACAGGGTGTTTATGAAAACAATGATCCACCTATAGGAGTTTTGCCAATATTTTCGTTAAAAATGGGAATTCTTTAATTACATTTGATTGACTGAAAGGCAATTCATATTTACATATAATTGCCAAATTTCATCAATATATTCCAGACAGAGCAAAAGTTATTCAACTATTAGTGACATCACCAACTGTGTTTTGACGGTTCAAAAACATTTAACAGTTCTTCGCTAATATTTTCGACAAAAATAAAACTTTTAATGAAATTTTACGTGCCTAAGGGTAATTCATATTTCTATTCTCGAGATTATTATCCCTTCAGAGCCTCCTTATTATGCCAACAATGAAATGTCTTTTGCAAATGTACAATGTAAATTTACTGACGTTGTTGTTGGATAACAATAAACAATCTAATGACTGAATTTTATCAAAATATCTCAAACGCAACAGAAGTGACTGCACTTTCTCTTGTAAAATTTATTGAGTTACGCTTTATTGAATTATCAGAATACAGCAGGTGGACTCATTAAAAGTGCTGTAACTTTTGTTGCATTTCAGATACTTTGATAAAATTTGGTCATGATATGTAACTATGAATTGTCTTCAGGCTAAGGAAATTTAATTAAATGAGTTTTACTTTTGTCGAAAAATTAGACAGATGCATGTAAATATGAAATGACTTTAAGCCAGTAAAATTTTATTTATGCCTACATAATGCGTACTATCGACCAATATATAGAAAAACCTAGGAGATCATTTTTTGTAAAATAATCCTGCGTATACAAAATGGCAAAATTGTGCTTAACAAGGTAGTGCGGTTATATGAGTCAGTTGAGGTGGAAAATTTTTATTTGGTATAAAATTTCAGCCATTTTACCACCTATCAAACAAAACTTTTTTAAATTGATTGAAATTTGACGAAGTTCTGACGAAAACAGTTTTTCACAGTTTCTTTTGAGACACGGTGTATATACGTATGCATGCATGTACAGGGTGAGCCAAAAAATGACCCCCTTAGTTCTTTCTTAATGTTTCGGTCAAAAATAGGAATATCTAAACAGAATTTTACAAGCTAAACAGTAATTTACGTATAACTACCAAATTTCATCAAAAAGAACAAACGTTATTGCACTTTTAGTGACGTCACTGACTGTTTTTTGATGGTTCAAAAACGTTTAACTGTTTTTTGCTATACTTCCGCCAAAAATAAATATTAATGAATGAAATTTCCACAGGCTTAAAGGCAACTAACATTTACATATAGTGACCAAATTTTATTGAAATATTTCAGACGCAGAATTTAGTAGGTGGACTTACTGAAAGTGCTACAACTTTTGTTGTGCTTGAGATATTGTGACAAAATTTGGCCCCTACATGTAAATATGAATTGCCGTTAAGAGTGTAGAATTTTATTAAAATATATTAAATTTGGCGGAAATATTTGCAATAAACTGTTAAACGTCATCAACATCGGTGGGTGACGTCACTAAAAGTTGAATAACTTTTGATTTGTTTAAAATATTTTGATGAAATTTGTAGATATGAGTTGGCTTTCTGCCTGCGAAATTCTATTTATAAATGCTCACTTTTGACGGAGATATTGGCAACAAAGTAAAGGATCATTTTATTAGCAAAAATACTGTTAAACGTTTTTGAACCATCAAAAAGCAGTGGATGACGTCACTAAAAGTTGAATAACTCTTATTCTATTTTAATTATTTTATTGAAATTTGGCAGGTATCGGTAAATATGAAATGACTTTCAGACTTAAAATTTTATTTGAAGATTTTCATTTCTTTCAAAAATATTGGGAAAATCCTAGGCGGGTCATTTTTGGACTCACCCTGTACATGCGTATATATATATGCATGTATATAATATACGCATACACGTATATATATATATACGAATGTAGACCCATATATGCACGTTTGCATTTAGATAGGGCCTATAGGCTACAGTATATGCATGTATGTGTGTAGACCTGTGTGTGTATGCCTGCTATGACATTGCATGTATACTGTATAGGCCTGTATGTATATCTCTCTCACTTGTTTGTTATGTGCAAGTTTCAAGCATGTTGCATTAAAAATATGATATATCTAGCACTTACTGCATGTGCAGCCTTATCTTATTAAATGCCATGTATTTTTCGTCATCTCATTTGCTTATTTATTTATTCAAAGCCTTTACCACGATGCTATAAATTGCTGAAGGACCTGTTAAATACCGGTCTTCTGCGGCCCTGATCTAGTCTCCTTTCACAAAGCACTCATTGCTTATTACTTATTCAACGCACCTAATGCAAAGTTTTTCAGATAAATTATTAAAAAGCTTATGGACCTAACGTATGCATAATCGTATATTCGTGTTCTATCTATCTATCTATCTATCTATCTATC
>JAQFXW010001126.1:0-15703 GCA_034693945.1 Dendrobaena attemsi | reverse complement strand
TTGGACATGTTATGAGATCAGATGGATTGGAAAAGGAAATGATGTTGGCTTGTGGAGAGGGAAGAAGAAAACAAGGGAGACCAAGGAACAAATGGATGGATGAGATACAACTGGAATGAATCTGGCAGAACTAAGGGACGCGACATCAGAAAGAAAGAAATGGAGAAGCTTCATCATGACGGTTGCTAGAGTTCAAGGAATTGACAGCACAAGGTGAGAAGGTGAATGCGAGTAATACCCTGGCAATTTAAGGTCAAACAAGAGTGCCTCTTGCAGAACCTTTTGTATGCAATTAAATCATTAGGCTACCTAATTATAATTCTATAATTTTTAGCTTCTAGACACACAGACACAAGAAGAAATTTTTTGCACAAATGCGAGTAACAGGCACATGCTTCCGTTGACGCAGCTTTGGGTTACGACTATAAGATAAGAGATAGTTGGATATACGACCTGCAGGCACCAGGCAGAGATTTTCAAACAGCTGCCGGCTATTTATGCAAACACGATATCCATGTAAGTAGTTTGCCATAGGCCTAACTCTAATTATTATTGAAGTTATTTGTAAGACTGAAGAATGCTTTGGGTGGTGGATCTCTCAATTGAACTGGCGGATTTAAAAGTTTATTTAGTGGATCTCCAAGTAAGGCGGCGGATCTCCCAACTGAGGTTGTGGATCTCAAATCCGAGATGCCGGATCTCAGATTAGGCAGAACTTAAGCACTGCTGAGATATATATGTTGGCTGATCAATAAATAACTACTTTTAACTGTGAAATGAACCCTCTGTTCACTGGGAAGTCAGTACAATGATTGCAGCAGTGGGATGAACTTGAATGGTTGTCACTTACCTGTACTTGTACAAGAAATAAAAATTAACTACAAAATATTAAGCAACAAAATTAAACATAAGGCATTACCCCATATTTCTTGCAGTGAATGACTGGTATTGGAGTGCCCCAGTATCTCTGTCTAGATATAAGCCAGTCTCGTGTTTGTTCACTTGTGATATGACCACCACATTTCATTTCCTACAAAATAAGAAATTTTGTTAAATGTGTTTTCAGCCAATCATCTTGACAACATCAATATTTCTTTATGTTAAGACATAAACAACTGCAAAAATCTCCTTCTATGTGCGTTGTCTCATAAAAACAGTGCGATTCTACTACTCTAGATGGGCAATAATTTTTTTATGTTTATGGCTGATATCCAAAACCCTTATGAAATCTCATTCAGTTATGTTGAACACAGAACATACTTGGAACATTGACAGGTATTTTCTACGAACACTACAATAGCTTTTCAGTCATTGCCAGCCAATAATAGACTGCATAGAAGCAGTATTTTATTATTTCTTTAAAGATAACTCAAAGTATATAATATAAAAATTGTCTAACCTTTGCAGTTTTAACAACTTCATTGAATGATTCTTGAAACGATAAACCAGAAAACTAAAACAAACATACGGTAAACAAAGCAGTGTACTACTTAAAATAAAATCAACAGCAGCAAATCAACCAACACATCACATTTCTTCAACTAGTGACAACTGACAAGCTCCTCTAAAATGTTGATCTCTGGGTTAATTCAGATGTTGACATGTGTACACACTCTGGTCCAGGTATATGCAACGCCCATGCCACAAAACACTAGATGATTTGGTTGTACTGCAAGAGGCGCTTTATAAATCTATGAATAGAATAATCTATGAATCAAATAGAATAGATGAGAAAACATTCGTAAGATCCAGCTTTCTAAGCTGCTGCCAAGTCAGATCAATTGAATAGGGTTGGATTTTAGTTCGTACCTTGTCAGAATTTACAACAGTTCCTTGAGCTTTGTCCAAAACGTCAATATATTCTAGTCCATGTTTCTGTGCAAAATCCAAGTCAGTCTGTTCACATGACGGCATTCCTACACAAAGAAAGTTCAGAAGACCATCCATCAAAGTCTGTCAAGTAAAACGTCAATTTTTAGCCTACTTTGACATTGACAGTGTGTTAGAAAGGGAGTGGGAACGCAATGCATCTCATTGTAAAAGTTTGAAATTGCACGTTTAACTCTGACAGATAGCCATGGTTCTGAGGTCACAAAAGGCACTGTAAAATTATCATTCCATACATGCTCATCAAAAGTTTTCTCAACGTACTGGGAATGCCTCTTATTAGGTTGCACTGGGAGAGGTAATCTAGAAATCTGTGAATACAATGCAATGCATGCATTATCCAATGTCACATACAAATACAGCATAGAGATGTGTCTTGTTGGAGCGGATACATTTTTATCACAGCATTAAGAATATGTACAAAAAACCATTGCAACTGCATTCCTATGAATACAAAGACACATTTCCAATTTAAATTCTGAAGAATAAGTCAGAACAGTCATGGCATACTGGAGAGTCTAAGAATACAGTTTCACAAGAGCACTTACTTTAGTAAAAGTTAAAAAATTCTAGAACAATTAAGATATGCAATCTTAAACTTGCCAGTCAGCAAAAGAATTCCGTTTGTTCCACATTTCAGCAACTTTAATCATATACATTCCAATACTACATCTATGAATATTTGCTAACTGGAATATAGGTGACTCTAACCTAGTGGGATTATTATCTCATCAGGATCTCCTTGTTACCACAACGATAATTTTTTTACACATTTGCAAATGTGCAATGTAAATTGATAACGATAAATGATGATTGATTGATTGACATTAGTAAGCAAAAATTGTTCTTTACCGACATGTGCATCGAGATTCTCCCCAAAATCATCACTTGCTTGAATGAACAAAGGAATGGTTCGACCAGAAAATGGATTAACAGCGACAACATTAAGACGAATATCTGCACAACAATCACAAGTAACAACTTTGGGGAAGAAAATAATAATAATTGCATTTAACATCCTTAGCGCTGTGATTACCTTACTGTAATGTACATCTCGATAATTATCAGGGTAAATCTATTTGGAGAATAAAAATTTTTAATCTTAAAATCTACAACGGGCACACTGAATGTCACGGAGTTACTCGCTCTCTACGAAGCGAAATGATCTAGTCGTCATTTTCCTCCCATCTCGCGCATTCACTGAGCGCTGCAGCGTGCTCTCCTGTGCTTCGACGCTGAATGCCTAAAGTTGCACCAACAAGCTCGACGTCTGGAATGAGTCTACCCCCGCACCAAGTCTTCGCTCGACAGAGAGACTTGGATCTGCTACAGAAAGAGTGAATGCGGGTACTGGTAGGCAAAGATCACTCGACACTCAACAGATTTGAAGCACCTCTGGTCTACCTTCAACAACCTCTTGGGGAGAAACGTCTCTGCCTCCCGCGCGAACACCTCTCGTCGTTCTTTGCTAGTGACTTTGCCGAGCACTTCAGGAAAGAAGATCGACTCCACCCGTGCAGACACCCTTGGGGCCATGCATAGAGAACGGAATACCTTCCTGGCCCTCTTTGATGTCATTGAGGCATACAACACTGTCGATCATGCAATCCTCCTTAAGCGCCTATCTGTATCCTTCGGTCTTGCTGGCACTCCACTGGACTGGATCACCTCCTTTTTCGCTGATTGGTTCACCTGCATGGCCCTGGGTGCAAACAGGTTCCCTTGGGTTTTGGCTCCATTTGGCCTGCCTCAGGATTGTGTTCTGGCTCCCTTGCTCTACCTACTATATATATATACCTCTGATGTTGGAGTGCTCCTAGCTTCGTATGACCTGCTAAGCCATATGTATGCGGATGACACTCAGGCACCTACTGGCACCTTTCACCAAATTATCAATGTGATAAAAGCATTGTAACAACTAATTTGAACTGAAATATACATGATAAAATGTACCACATAGTTACACAAGAATTGTTTCCAATGAATAATCAATCATACCTTCTGAAGTTTTGGAACTTGAAGTTTTCTACAAAACATATAATTCTAAATTTGAATTTGAAGTTTTTGTTATAAAACATATAATTCTAAATTTGAAAAACAGACTGTGATATTCTAAACTGTCTCCAATGCCATACAGATATAATTTCAGAGCCAATATGATTCATTTGATGGAAATAAACACATGTATGGTACATCAGAAACTTGTCATGAGCATGATTTTTGTGTGAGTAAATAAGGTTTCTGATTATAGTTTCACAAATGTGTCAGAGCAATCTTGATAATTACCAAATTCCAAGGCAAAAAACAAAATCTCATATTTAAAAAAAAAATTCTGTTCCATAGAAAATTTAAATTGCTGCTTCACATAAAACCACTAACATCATAGTATTGTTGTTTGTTAAGCGAGTTGTCTTTGGAGAGTAAGATGTGCGATATGCCAAATACTGCTTCTGGTCTTTTTGTAAACAATGATAACGACCGGTGGATGTCAGATCCATCTGACACACTCTGCATGGAAGTCAAAGAATACAACAATTTACAACATTAAAACATGAAATATCAGATACCAGTAGAATGTGTTGCTCATAAAAGGTGCTGAATAATTATATGCCCAGATACAGCATAAATTTACCGCAATTGAAAATTAATTGTACTCTGCTCAAAATGTTTGACAGTCATCTCATAAGATAAACAATAACAAACAATAGAAAGAGTTATGTAAACATAAATAAAGTCTGAAATGCTTCCTAAAGGAGGATATATTTCAGACTGCTAGTGGAAGCTGTTACAGTAGAATCATCAGACCTGAAGCCTGAACTCAAAACGAACTCCATCGCAGCTTCCAATCCAGTTCTGCTGCAGACTTATGATGTCTCTCCACAGATCGGGATTAACCTTGTTTAGTCCGTCAAGTAATGACTACAATTTAACAGATAATGTTGTAAGTATGCACACTCTGATCGTAAATAGCTTTCAAATAATGCTTTAACTTAAATCTGGGTCTTTTGACAGAACTTTCTCTTTTCTCTTTCTTAGGAATAGCTTCAACAGAATTTATTTGCAAGTAACTGTTATCACTGTCAACAGAGTCAAATGATAGTTTATATTATATATAATGCATAAAATAGCCTTCCTTGTGTATTTTGCAGGTACACTTGAAGTCATATAAATAATAATTACATACATAAATATAACTATTATCTACCCTTACTTCAAATGAAATTACTTCATGACACATAATATGAAATTGAAGCAATGCTTCAAACTCACAGACCTGCATGAAAGTCGGTGGATCTGTGACCACTCTACAATTCACATGAGAAGATTGGCTGGTAACAACTAAATTAAGAAGGGATAAAGCTGGGTGCACTGGATAAATAAGCCTTCCGTCTTCCTATTGCATGTGCCAGTAGTGCCTGTGTGTCACTGTACCTTTGAATAAGCTGTCGTTCGAATGTACCATTGCTTGAGCATCTTCTTCTCCACCAGTGCACCCGATCTCCATGATCGGCCATTTGCATCAATTTGTTCGTCGGCCAGAACGGTCAAGTCAACCGGATCCCAGTTCACTGGTGCCTGAAGTCATAAAACAGTCGAAATTGCAGCATTTGTAATAATAAATATACAGAACTCCACAATTCTGTCGCTCAATCTAAATTAACTTCTAGTCAACAACAGCACGTAACACCAGCCTCATGAAAAATTAAGTGTTGTGAATTTCCGAAACCTGAGTCTACATATGAAAAGCTACATCTGCCTTGAAGTTCAATATCTGTTACATGTAAGCTTTCATCGTCCCAGGCTTCATCCAGTCAGGCTTGTAAACTGTAGTAAAGAAAAGTGGCAAAAAGTTATTTCATTAAAATTCTTGCACTTAGATATTTCTCAAAGAATCTACAGCAAATAAGACTTCAAGACCTTCCAATGATGAAAAGCAGGCCCTTCAAAAGTATTTCGGAGATCAAAAGAAGCAATCTCTCTCACAGCTAAATTCAAGTATATTGCAGTATATGCTGGAGAATAACTTACCATCATACAGGTAGCATATACTCCCCATATACTCCATAGTAAAGCAACTGCAAGAGGAGAGAGATTTGCTAAATGAACATAGCAAAAACACTAAAAGACATACCTCAAATAGTGCACACTAAATGTTCATAAGGTCTATTTAAGATCCAGCTGAAGCTAATGAAAGGTCTGGCAAAGAAAGTCACTCACTTCCTTCTGGTAGACAAGTCCAGCTTCAAACATCTTCAGAAAAATAAACTGAGTCCACTTGTAATAATTTGGATCACAAGTTGCCACTTCCTGAATCAACATAAGACATATTGCACTGAACAAATCAACACTAACCACATCCTACTTCAGAGGTGGTGAACTCATGTTATGCCTGCCACAAGTGTAATAATGTCAAAGTCTGGGAAAACAGAATATGGAAAGTCCAACAAATTTCAAGCTTCAAATTACACTATCATTCCAGAAAAAACACAGAAAAAAACACATTCATTTCAATACCGTTCGACACCCTCTTATTCTTTAAAATATAAAGTAAAATTTAATTCATTTCTATGCTATGTAAAAAAACATTATACATTTCCAAAAGTCCTAGGGTGACGTAAACTCGTGAAGGTAAGTTTTGTCTTAGAACGATTCAATTGAACTTTTGGAATGCACCATCACTTCCGATCTAACCTCGTCTTCTTTAACTTTAAACTACTATAAATATAAAGTTCTGATCAAACTATTTCAAATGAATTTCAGTTAAACAGTAATGTGAAAGAAATAATTCAAAATAAAAAATATCCCTAGTAAACTGATCCAAGTCTGATTCAGCTGAACTTGACTCCTAAACTGATCCATCCATTCAAATTTAACTAAACAACTAACACCAGGTAAATCAATTAAATTCAATTCATTTATTGTTCCAGGCAAAACATAAGTGCGACAATTGCGACATTGACAATTAGGCAATGTTTACAGGTGTTTGTGTTCACATGAAATTAATTATAAAAAATTATAAGCAGCCCTTTGAGTGGTTTAGGAGTTGTCTGAGCAGTTTTCTTGAAGGTGCTACATAAATTTCTAGTAAAATATACAAGTAAATAATAATTCAAGCTGGATACATTGACAGAAACACATACAGCCAGTCAAGAAGCAACAATGTCATATATGCGGATTTTGCTGATACAACTTAGAGCAATGACAACGTTGCTGAAAAAGGATAGGTGGTGATTCTGACAACAAATCTGAGCTAACTGATAGATAGAATCACATAAAAGAACGAATCGGACAAAATTAAGACACCCAGAGACTTACACAATCCCAATCAAAATCACAGCAAAGGTCTTTCATCTGTCGCTTCATATTTCCAATGTTGCTACAGGAAAAGAAATATATTAAAACATGTAATAATTATGAGAAAGGAACCCTTACAGCAGAAGTGAGTTGGCTGCCGCAGTGTTTCTCAGAGTGGCGGCTCGCGAACTGGCACCGGTCCGCGAAGTACTAATCACAGGTTCGTAAAGAAGAGTTACCAATTAAAACTTTCAAATTGTCTGGACAGGTTTTAAAATAAAAGAACCTGGTCGCTTAAACATTCTGAGCAAAGAAAATGATAATTCTGAACCGGTCTCCTTTTCAAACAAAACAACCAATTTCAAAATGAATCGAATGTTCACACGAACATATGATACACAATTGGCTTTGGTTCTGACAAACAAGAAACCAACCCAAAAGCCAGAGCTGTGTATTATATGCGGTATTGCATTTAGTAAAGACGCCATATATGTTTCAATTATTTAAACAAATTGAGAACAACTAGGCTACTGAATATCAAGGGATTTAAAGACCATAGAAAATATGAAACGATGACAAGACAATTATTAGGTGTACAAATAACTTTGAGAAAATGAAATGATGATGTCACTTCATGTAAGACTAATCAGAATCAGAAGAAACAAATAACTCTGCTAGAGTCGTTAACACTTTGATCGCGCACTTTATTTTGTATATGTAGACGCGTTGTATGTGTTAACACAAACCTAAGTTTACCTACTATTCAGGGCATCTTCAGCTGTCCTGTCAATAAATTTAGCCATGTGTAGCTTACTACTATAGTTTGTAGAGCCATCTGGCAAATACTTCTGAATTTTTCTCATTATAGTTGCCACTATCTTGTGTTTTCTTAGCTGCTATACATGATGCATGATAGCTCTACTGTGTTTCAAGGAGTATGCCTACTATTCACATAATGATTATTCGTAATGCTACTGCAGGGTAGACAAGAGTAGGTAAATAGTAATAGTTTATTTGCCTTTTCATTAGTTTATATCGATAATAAATGCCAATATTATCACAATTTCCGATAGTTGCGTATCGGATTACCGTGTTATCGGATTACCACGTAACGCGGTATCAGGTTACTGCGTGCTGGTGATCTCTTGTACAGTGATCAAAGTGTTAGACGAAAAATCTATTGGTTTGGACATGCAGAGATTAATAACAATCGACAAAATTCCACAAATAATTTGAAGGGAAAAAACCCAAAAATTGACCAAGACTACGCTAGACTCATTGCTTGAACCAATACCAAGGGGGAAATGGACTAGACAATTTAGATAAATGATCTGTGATGATGACAATGATGAATATGCCACAAAATTATATTGCATTGTATCTATAGATTTCTGAAGTGCCTTTACAACCTAATCACAGGTGTTCCCAGTGCATTGGGCCCTATGAGAATAGATAAGTTTTAAGACAGCAAGCAGAAGTAGTAGTACTGCCAGTTAAGATTGCAGAACGAGCAAATGAAGAAAGGTCATTCCGCAACAATGAATCAACAGATGCGTAGGCGCAATTGATGCTAAGCTCACTCGAGGTATTGCACAAGCCAAGAGATTTTCATTTTAAATGAAAGCTTTACCTTTTTGTCCATTCGGCAGGATTTTCTCCTCTTTCAATGGCAGCATTTTCTGCTGGCAAGCCAAATGCATCCCATCCCATAGGGTGGACGACATTCTTTCCCATTAGTCGATGATATCGTGCCATTGCATCGCTTATGGTATAGACTCGCACATGACCCATATGGAGTTTTCCACTAGGATATGGAAACATGGAAAGTACATAGAACTTGGACTTCTTGTCCTGCAAAGACAAAACCTATTTTATGTTCCATGTTTTATCACGATCGTATTTATGTAAGTAATGGACAATTTGAAAAGTGCTTAAGTGCATTGAAGCGCAGCTATCAAACAAATCTAAACATTGCACAATGTAAATGTCTCAGCATTGTGTTCAAAGGGTTAAACCTAAAATAGAATATTTGTTAACAAATTACAAGGCACAGAAGAACATAAAATTTGACTAGAATGCATTCAAATTGGTAAATAACAAATACTTTGGCATAGAAAACAAAAAACATATATTCGCTTATTAAATTCACATTGCGATACCGCAACATGATTGCAGACAGGTTATACGAAATACGGCCCGCATAATACGACACGTAAGTCGGTTTAGCAGCGGGTTAGACTTATACTAATGGCCTAAGAACTGGAACACTCCTGGTACAGCCAATCCAGGAGTGGGAGTGGGCAATCTTATTTTCCAACTGACACGAGACAAACCACACAAGAAAGCGCCTTTGGCAGCTAACAGAAACTTAAAATAAATTACTGACCTATGGGGGTCTTAATCTCATGACGCCAGATCAGTACTTGGCTTATCGATTAGCCCTCTATCCACTAAGCTACGGATCAACCCCACTCCTGTAGTACTTACAGCATTATCTAATTCTGGACGTGTGACGACTTTGTCTTTCCAAAACTTTTCCACTTCAATTCGGACATCCTTCGTAAACTTTTCCTTCCACTGGCCTGAGTGACTGAATACAGATCGAGTGTTTAGAGCAATTCTTCGCAGAAGACTGTGAGCTGAAAGCTTACAGCCCAAGAAAGCCAAGGCTTTCTGGTGAAGATGAAACATGCCTTATCGATACACCTTCAGTCTAGGAAATAAAGATACAATGAGAACAATTTTTTTTAAACATTAATATTGCTAAGTCGTTTACAATGTTGCAGCCAAGACTGTGACCATGAACTTCCTGATATCATTAAACTGAGCCCGTAACAGTAAACATCATTCCAAAACAATGTGTATTTCACCAATTCAATAACCTCTGCTGTAGCGCCTTCGAAACTGGCAGACGTATAGTGTTCAGTGTGACTGACCTGCCTGAGTTTGTGATTGGCGTGACAAACTGGCAGGAGTAGCGATGGATCCAGGAATCCATTATCAGAGATAAGAAAAGATAGGAACATCTTTATAAATATACAATACTTAGCCAATGTTTAGAAAGAGAGAATTACACCTTTAGTCGAGTTTAGTATGAACTATAGATGTAGTGATGGTAGTTGCAATTTTTAAGTCATATAAAGGACGGATTTGCGGAGGTCCTGAATATGCATGAAGCAAATGTGAGAAAGGTGAGTGATGTGATCAGCGATTCCGTTAGTGTGCATCCGGGCAGTGGCTTCTATCCCCCAAGCAGCCGGCTCAAAAACTCATGACTATCCATTTTCCCCCCTCAAAAATATATTTCCACCCCTCTGACTACTTTCCCCCCCTATTTCTGAAAATTATACATTGTAAAATGTCCCCCCTGTTTTCCACTGGGCGCACTTGCGCCAGCTTGGTATAGAAATTTTGTGAAGTGATGTGTCCAGGACTCCATGAATTTGAGGGGGCTAATGGAATCACTGGATGCGACCAGAAAAGTTAAGATTTTACTCAAAGATCACACCAAGGTTGCAGAGAAGAGAATATTGATATGCTGAGGCACGCAGCCGTCACAACTACCTCGTCTTCTAATGGTTACAATAGTTTTAGCTTCAAATTAAATCTACAAAAACTGAACTATGGACTGTTTGTACTGGCCCTTTAACATTATCCTATATAACTTTTTAGCTGAAAGTTGAAAGTACTAATCGAATGTAACTCGAATGTTATATTCTAATTATTATTATTATTGATTGTACAAGTATATATGTTTATTAATATAGAATGCGGTTTGCAACTGATTATTAAAGTCAATACTTACGTACTTACTTACTTCTAGGCAGCTGGTTGTTGCACATGTCCGTTTATTGTGATATAAGTGATTAAAATTTGATCTGCTGCATATCAAAACTAGTTAAAAGTCAAAATGCGCTAAAGTTAGCACACAAATTAACAAAATAATACTTACAATAAATTTTAATTAAATTATATATTAATTTCAAACACTGTGTTGTGCTTTAGTTTCAGAATGTCCATCGAGTTTTATTTAGATAAAATTAGTCGACATTTATAGTAAGTAAGCTTATGTACTATGCACCATGTTCTCAGCGCCTACAAAAGCAACCTCAGGGAGCCTCCGAGACCAGCTATGTTGAGAATCTATCTAGAGAACACAGCATTTCGGCAAATGCCGCTCATGTCCACATTCTCTATTGAAATAGTAGACTCACAGTATAAAATTATTATAATCATATATACTTTGGTAGACTCCACATTTCCACGACCGCCATTCGAAAGCCAAGCGCATGACACCAGCTCATTTCACAAGTATTGCATCGAGACAGATGTCCAAAATGCTGTTAGCAATTAGTTGAATAAAGGATATATTTAGTTACTTACTTACTTGCTCGCATTTTGAAGTTTCAAGATATAGTATTGAGAACTAGAAGTCATAGGAACAGTTTATGTTTATGTCCCTATTCTATTTTCTCTAATTGTGCATTTAAGCATTTTGGTTATTCTTTTGCATATTCAGTATCTTGTTATCATATCTGATGTTTTGTTCCCGCATTGCGTTTGCAGGCGGTCTCATTAAAGTATATACTTACTTACTGAAATTACATAGCAAACTATGAAAATATCCCTCAAGAAGTGATAGATATAAATAGACAATTTGCCTAACCATGATGAAACGAAATTCTCTGGTCTCATCTATTTCTATAATACATTAATAATAATATAATGTACAGTCACACACATACAGATTCTACCAATCATCCATGTAGGTGACCTAAAATACTTGGCATGACTTCATTCCAGAGCTCAAGGCTGACAATGGAATTGCATGTCATCAGATCAACTGCATGATCCTATTACTGTAAGGGTACCCGAGGCAACTATGACCAGTTCTTAATTTTCTATAAGTGCCTATGATGCTACCAATAGGCCAGGCCTACTCAGCTGACATGCATTGAATATTACAACTTCTTAGTGAAAATTGTCACCTTTTCCAAGTCATCAGCTTGCAGCTATGACCAGTTGTGAGGCGTCGTGGCGCAAATGTTAGAGTCGCTGCCTCGCGCCCGAAAGGTCGCGGGTTCGATTCCCACCCAAGCCGCTGTGAAGGGACCTTGGGCCCGTTACGCTTCGACGTGTTAACTCCGACACACTTGCGGCTGTAGTCGGGACCGCCTCCGAGTAGTAGTGGGCTTTAAGAGGCGGTATAGAAATACACACATACATGTGCACAGTCAGAAGTCTGAATATTTTTCAGTTATCTTTTCAAGCTACAGACCAACTTAAAGAACTTTACTAGTACACAAGGCGCTTCAGGACCAGCTATGAACTACTGAGCATTCTACTCAATGCTCAATCCCAACTGAAAAACTAAATTGGTGACCTGTAGGCCCCTACTTACCAACTTAACCATAAAAGAGAGATACTTTCACATGGTTGTAATCACTTGCCCTCATCAATAAATTCACAACCACCTTTTAGAACACTTTTTATTCTCATGTTCCTTTTTGCAAACAATTGACAATCTGTCCAGCTAGGCATACTTTAACACTGATTTCAGATTAATAATACTAATAAGAAGAACCACATAGTTACTGGGCTCTCTTGAGAGTATTATCGAGAGTGTGTTGACGTTTCTCATTTGACCTGTTACTGCCAGATAAAGGTGGAAAAGTCCAAGTTTATTGGGAAATGAAAAGTTGTTTTTTATTGCTTTTGGTTTCCAATTTCGGGTGACGTGAAGAAAAATTCCAACTTAGATTTAATACAGTTTGGATTTCTCACTGATGAACACAAAATAATTGAGGACAGTTCATTTTTATTAAATTAAAGTTCTAATTCTATTTTTTAAGCAATTGAATCAACGTTTATGAACAATCTTTAAAAAAATTTCGTTTTAGAAAAACCAACAAACCAAATTGTTTGGGTAAATAAAACAAAAAAGAAACACTGACAAAACCCAAAGCCTCCTTCCACCTCTGATGACAGAACTATAAATGCAATCTGTAGTTCAGGACAAATGAGTCTTCCATGTTCAGGGAAAGAGAGAAAATCACTATTTCACCAAACAGGTCATATGGCTCTGGATGAAGCTCAGTTTCATTCTTCAGAATTCTTTCTCACTATAAAAATTTCACATAAAATCTGTTGCCTTCTTTGACCTAATCTCGTTTACATGCTGACATTTTGATCAGAAAAGGCAAGTGATACCGAACGCCTTTCAGGCCAATGTGTTTACATAAAGCTGTAGTTCTAACTAGAAACTCTAACTTTTGCCTGGGATGCCTTAAAGATAAATTTACAATTTCACATCACTCAATTGAATTCAAAATTGATGCATTATGTGATTTGAAAATGGAAAAGCAACTACCCCACACTTGTCCTGACAAAATTCATATTATGGTGAATCTTCTCCATACCTTTCTCATAAGTTCCCAATGATCCTACCATAAAGTCCAAACCCATATCCAACCTGCAAACTGCACCTTTAATCGAAAGCAAACCCTTTCAAATTGTGGCATGGTACAGCAATCAAACTGAGCTATAGAATTAGCATTGGAAAAAACTACTGAATATGCATTATAAATTCAAATTGGATAAAAAGTCAGAAGATCAGAAAAAAATTACAAAGATCAAACAATGCGTGAAACACATTGTCAACCTGGCTAGATAAGTATAGGATAGGTATACATTAATACAACCATGCACTGTCTCTTTTATATGAATATTTCTGCTTCTACTGACCAAGTCATTAAAGCAAAGAATCACAAATTACAGGTACACCATAACTGATTTTCTCATCATGATTGTAATACCAAGCTTACAACACAGGTCTCAACATCATACATTTACTCATGAAAGCACTGACAAAGCTTATACAGAAATCAATAAGAAACATTTCGGATGACTATGTTACACAAGCCATATAAACATTGCGGAAGTAAAAAAAATGCAAAAACAACGTAGAAAGACTGAAAACCTTGCTTCTAGCAACAGTACCTCCTAGACAATTGCTTCAAAGTCATCCGTCGGTAAAATACGTAGCTACGGTAGTCATACGTGCAAAACGATAAATGCTATTTTCAGAAGAAAAATGACATCTTTCTACAGTTGTCGTTTTCTCACAGTCAAAGAATGATCATACTTTCAGTTTTTCCTTTCGTTAAAGTACAACGACCGACTACACTAAGACATTACTGGCTTTATGACGATGGTAATTTTAAACGTGTTGGCATCCGACCCACACAGATAAGGCGAATTGGAACAGTTTAATTCGTCGTATGCCACAATGTCGTTGACGTGACACTGTCTCGTTTCTTCATCGAACATGCATCTCTGCTGAACGACCCGTCGGATGTACTCGACGTCGTCTTGGACCCCCGTGACAAGAACAGCCACCTCTACGTCGCGCTTCTCAGCCGTCTTTGTTGCAAGTACAAGCCGGATGGTGTTGTAGAAGGCACCGGCGATTTCGAGGTTTCGCCAGAGTCCAATCATGATGCACTTCTGGAAGTGGATGCCTTTCGGATACAGATCAACATTCCACTCCCACGAAAGACTTTCGTCTGACTGAGCGGCACTGACCGGTGTCGAGAAGAACAACGGTCGAATCTCGTGCGACGCAAGTGTTGAGAAGTGATCAATAGAAAGTGTTGTACTCCAGACCTCATTGGTGTAATTTCGTGGAAGAAAGTTGCACGTTTCTCGGCTTACGCTTGCCATCCACCGGCGCGCTTCCTCGACCGACGAGTGGAACGCCTGCGACGCAAAGATCCTCTCCATGAAGAACTCGGGAAACATTTCCGCCAGCACGTCTGAGCTGACGAGAGTCAGCTGCACTGGAGGGATAAGCGGAAAACGAATACAGGACAGGACTTCAAGTGCCATGTGCTGGAAAGCCGAAGGTGGACCTGGAAAGCGATTGCTTTGGTAGAGAATCCACTTGGCAATGCCTTTGAAGAGAGTGAATTCATCGGGTACGACGAGCTCCGACTGGCGGAGGAAGCTCACGAGTACGTCTTTATCGGTCATTAGAAAGTCCTTCGTGTTGAGGACCTTGTGAAAGTTCCACGTAATGAACTGGTAGCATTCGTTGGCCAGTTTCCGATGATTACCGATGTAACTGTACTGGAGCCAAGACATCGCACGGTTGAGTTCAACTGTTGACACGAGATGACTACACATATACTCTTTGCATAATTCCTAAAATGAATAACATAATATACACAAGGTAAAGCAGTGCAACTGAACATCTATGAAATTTCAATCTAAAAGCCACTTAACAACGATTTCTTATGCATAAACCTTCTTATATTATAGGGCATAACTGAAATCCGGATCAGCTGATTTTGGACTATCCAGATCCGGAATATTTCACCTGCAGATTTTGCAGCCTACCGATTTTATACCTTTTTGGTGGCTATGTAAAGAAAATGATTGGTGAAAAAAAAAGATTGGTGAGGGCCTTGATCATACCTACAGTAATATACGGAAGTGAGACATGGACAATGACTAAGAAAAT